>BSBK01014898.1:0-49607 GCA_027943335.1 Chamaecyparis obtusa | reverse complement strand
ATCTCCAATCCCATCTCATAGGACATAATTAATCAAACTCTTCACTTTTGTTGTAATGGAGATCACTAGTCGCCAACCTCTCACATCACTCACACATCTAGAAAACTATGTCAAACTAACTGGTACTCCTTGCCTCTCTATAAAAACTTTTCCTGACAGATGTATCTCAATGATCATTGAGTACTACGTAGACCAACCTAACAAGTATCTCTTCTATCTACAAAAAGGAAGATGCTCATCCTCATCATACCACACGAGGCATCCTATGTAAGGTCTCCATGTAAACAATCTCAAGGTATCCAGTAAATGTCTCCAATATCTGATGTGTCCCACATGCCTATGGACAATTGTGTCATAGTAGTACACATAAGGTTTTCTTATCTATATCACTGGTCTATCGAAAATAAGATGAAATATAACTATATTCTCAAAATCCCCACATCCAAAACTCTGACTTCTATAATAGATAATCTCATGCAATTGATGGTACAACATGGATAGCATGCAAGGTACCTATGCATACACTCTTCTATCAAGCCACATCACCAATAAATATCTCCCCAACCGATAGGAAATCCATGACCTCTCCTATCAAGAACCAAAACCCCTGCTACAACTCCACACAACATTGCAAAGTATGCATCATATTGAAACATGTCTAACCATATAATGTTGTATCCCTTATCTCCTAGCTCCTCCATGGTGCAAGAAAATAAGTCACATAGATTTTCTCTCCTTGTTTGGATAGAGTACACAATCCTCTCTCCCTAAATCAGAATCCTCAGAATCCATTATACATCCTCCAAGGTGATCGTGCACTCTCTTGTAGGTAAGTGGAAGGAAAATGTCTCTAAGTTCCATCTCTCACAAAGTGCAGTCATTAATCCCCTATAAGCCCAAATCTCGGGCATTAGTGTCACATGCAATAGTCCTAAGCTCCTCACATGATCCCACTCATATTTAGTCAGGTTAAGCCTATACACTAATATAGGAGGATGATTCTCTCGAGTAATCAGGATATCATATCTAATCTGTGAGTCCAATCCAAAACCCTAGTCAATCCCCATGTGTATAAAACCTCGTTCTAACACTAGTCTCTAAGTCTATATCTATATCCATAATGCATGTACATGTAAAATTAAATAAATCTATTTCATTTAAATATTAATTACCATCTAGCATACAACATACATTAAATACAAAATTGGATACATTTATTCACATTCATATTGCATTTTTCAAATTAAAGAATCATTTTCCATAAAAAGGTGTCAATCACACACTCTAAGTGTGTTGATTATACACGTTATGTGTGATTCACTACTCCTTCATTTGTGGCAATTATGCATGACATGTATGTTTCCCTATCCTATCGAGTGTGGCTCGATTAAGATTTCAGCCCTAAAATATGCAATATATTTGTGGTGTTCTCATCTAGCGATTGCGACATTCACGCCCTACATCTACAACATTTCATTTCTAATCTGCCTAACCTAGTCTAGAACATGACACAAAAATGAGACAAAATAAATACTAAAATTATGAAATATATCAGAGGTGGGCCATCAGCGGGACGCGAGTAGGTCTTGACCCACTTGCTGATATGGGTGCCATCCTCGAAGTCCACCATTGCTCTCCACATGCTCAGAAACAACTCCTTCCACTCCTAGTTAACCAAAATTTTAAAATGCACAATGACCTTGAAAATGATCCCAAATTTCTATTTATACCCACCCCACCCTATCTCAATGGACATGCACACTTGCACTTCTATTGGTCGTGATGCTTTTCACCTTTTCGAGTCCATAAATTTTCATACGACCTTTATTTTCCAATTTGTGAGTTGTGTTGTGATCCTGATCACAATATCAACCAAATGATCCCTTCATTACATTTTATGCTCATTTCCTTGAGGGGGCACCCTAATACATAGTTACTGACACTTATTCACAAGGGCATTATTTTTTATCAAATTTTATTTGAAATAATGCCTAAAAAGCATTATATTAAAGAGGGGGGAAAGGCAGACACTAAAAATGGCCTATTGCTCTAAATGCGATGATAGTACTAATATTCCTCCTAAATTGTTAAATAATCTTTATTATTTATTCAATGTTTCATTCTACTATTTTCTAAATTCAAAATTATTATTTCCCTATAATTTCATAATTAAGTGATTTTAATTACTTACTTTAATTATTGAACGTCTAATCAATTATTCATCTATAAAGTAATTTAATAATTAAACATTATTTAATTATTCCTTATCTCATTATAATTAAGTAAATAAAAATGTTTAATTAATATTTTCTCTTTCTAATTATTACATTTAAGTAATAATTTAAATCAAATCCCTCTCACAATTAAATAAATCATATTTAAATTTAATTAAACTAATTGTTCCTCTCATAAATAAATAAATATTAATTATTTATTTATAATTCACACATGCACAAGTAAATAAATTCTTTTATGTATTTAATCATGATTATTCTTCCAAAGATAACTCATACTAACCTTCAGTTCAATCTTCAATTACAATTATGAATATTCCATCAACATTTTTAATTCCTCCCTCAACAATCAGTTAACAATTCAATCTATTTTAAAAATGTTAAGGATGATGGCGAGTGGTAGCGGTAGCGGGGGGTGCGGAGGCGCTGGGAGGGAGGGAAATTTTTTGAATGGGAAGGAGAGCGGGAATCTTGCAGAGCAGGGATAGACGAATCAGAAAGGGAGTCAGGATCAAGGACAGGAAAAGGGTAAGGAAGATACAACGAATGATGGGGACCCACGGGCCTTGCATCCAGATCTAAGCAAAAATGCTGGTGAAATCCTAAATCTCCGTGTAGCTGGAGAAGCTCAAGGCCCTTTGGGGTGCTGGTCTAACCTGTTTGGGGTCAAATCGTCAGGTAAGTCATCTTTTCCTAAGATCCGTAACATTTCCAATAAAGATCAGGGGACCTTTGCCATTAAGGTTCCTTCTGAGCTTATTGATCACAATATTCAGAGTATGGGTGCTACCTTGGTTGGCAAGTTCATAGGTTCTCAAATGAATATTGATTTGGTCAGACTGTTTGTTAAAAAAAAGTGGGATTTAAAAGGTCATGTTGAGGTTATGGCTATGGCCAAGGGCTTCATGTCTTTTGAGTTCTCTTGCTTTGAAGATTTCTCTAGGATTCTTTGCACAGGAAACTGGTCCATGGGTAAATCCACCCTCATTCTCCAGAAATGGACTTCCCAACTGGACCTCAACAATGACTTTGTCATTCAAGCACTGGTTTGGATCAGACTCCCTGAGCTACCTTTGGAGTACTGGCATGAGGATGTCTTTGATGGCATTGCCAGCTCCTTTGGAGAGTTGCTATCTATTGATCTGGTCACAACAGCAAAGAAAAGACTCACTTATGCCAGAATCTGTGTGGGGGTCGTCGAAGGTCAGGACATGCCTCAAGCTATTGAGCTCCAATCTAGATTGGGAAAGTGGATGCAGCAAATCGACTATGAGAATGTGCCTTTTGCGTGTTTCCATTGTAAAAAGGTGGGACACAAGGCCAAAATGTGCCCTATTTTCTTAGAAAAGGAGAGAGCCCAAAAGGCCCAAAGAAAATAGGAATAGAGGAAAGAAGCTCAGAAATAACAAACATGCGTGAACCAAATGGAAGTCCCCAAGAAGATGTGGAAGGAGAAAAACCTTGTGGGCCAAGCCCAAACGGGTCCTCTTTAGGGGGATGAGCCCAAAAATACTTCTGGCTCACCACCTATTGTTAAGGAGGGAATACCCAACCCTTCAACTATAGAGCAACCTGAGATACTGAGCATCAAAGGTCTGGATGGTTCTAGCAGACCAGAGCTCAGGGAGCAGGTTGCTTCTCCTGTTCAGAACCAGGAGGGCTTGATTGACCTAGAAAACAAGTCTCAGTGTAACAATCAGCATACCTATGCTCTCAAAGACACTAAGAGCGGCACAGTGAGCAAGGAGATTGAGTCACCAAAGGAGAGTGGAATGGGCACTGGAAACTTGGGGAATTCTTGTGAGGCTTCCAAAGTTGAGTCCTTTGTGCCAAACTCTCAAGAGATAGAGGGATCCTTGGCTTGCGGCCCCTTCCTCTCTCAGGAAACTTGCACTAGTAGAGTCTCCTTGTTATCCCCAGGAAAGGTTAGCAGGATCATAGATATGGTCACCTCCTCCTCCCCAGGACATATCTCTAGAATGGAGGCCCTATTTGAAAGCTGCAAGGATGAGAATACTGCTCCTTGGATATCATTCAGGAAGAAAAAGAATAGCAAGGAACCATCCCTGGTCCCCCCTACGAAAATGAGAAGTAGAGTGAAAGCAGACACAGGGGGAAAATCGAACTCCGTAGGCAGATGGAGTAAGAACCAAATCAGAAAGGAGGAAACTAGAAGGAACATAGTGGATGGAACCCAAAAAACCATCCAGGAGACATACCCCCATAAGAAAACATGAAGACCATCTCATGGAACATTTGTGGACTCAATGGAGCCCACAAATAGGAGGTTGTGGGGAACATGATCAGGGATCATAAACTGGACATTTTTTTGATTCAGGAAACTAAGATGACAAAAGTGAAAACTGAGGGTATTAGTTTTAGCAAAGGGATGAAGCTGGCTGCTACTGACTCTTTTGGTGCTTCTGGAGGACTAGTGATGATCTGGAAAGACTCCCTCGAGGTTGATATCATCTATGATGAAGGCAACATCTTACTTATCCATTTTAAGAACACCAAAGATCAGGAAAGCTAGTATGTTATGAACATTTACGCCCCTAACTCTAAGAATGGTAGAAAGCATTTTTGGCACAAAATAAGCAAGCTGATCCCCCCCTTGGATAACACCAAGGGCATCATCATGGGGGATTTCAACACCCCTTTGTTGGCTACTGAGAAATTTGGGGGTCTCCCTCCGGATTTGGAGAGTAGAAAACATCTTGCTGATTTTATCAATGATTTGGCTCTTTTTGATGTCCCCCTTGAAGGGATTAAGTTCACTTGGTCCAATAGGAGAGTTGGTAGAGATTGCATTCAAGTCAGATTAGATAGGGCTCTGATCATGATGGATTGGATGAATTCTTACCACTACAAGCTATCCTCCTTAGTGAGATTGGGATCAGACCACTCCCTTATTGCCATTTCCATAGAATGTTGCAATAGGAAAAAGGCCTTCCCCTTCAAATTTGAGAAGATGAGGTCCTCCCACCCAGGGCTTTTTGACAAGATCAAGGATAGGTGGAACATTGATGTTGATGGCACTGCCATGTACAAAGTGGCCAAGAAACTTAGAAATATCAAAACAAAGATCAGAAAGTGGAACAAAAAGGATTTTGGTGACATTTTCAAGAAGAAAGAGAGGGTTTTGGAGGAACTAGTAGGAGTGAAAGATGAAATCCAGTCCCTGGGGTATGACACGGATAGGCTAAATGTGGAGAAAACTATCTTAGCTGATCTTCACAACATAGTTGGCAAAGAGGAGATGTTCTCGAGGTAGAGGTCCATATTTGTTTGGCTTAAGGAAGGGGATAAAAATTCTAGATTCTTTCACCTCTCCACGATGAAGCACAGGGCCACCAATAGAATAACTGCCATAAACAAAGGTGATGTCTCTCTCAGGGAGGATAAGGAGATTGCTTAGGAGGCCATCAAGTATTTTTCTTCCATTCTTTCTAAGAATAAAGAGCTTAGTGAGAAAAATTAGGGGGACATCCTCAAGACTATCCCTAATGTGATAAATGCTAGCTAGAACAGAGCCCTAGAGGCTATCCCTGATTTGGAAGAGATTAAAGAGGCAATTTTATCTATGCCTACTGAGAAAGCCCTAGGACTTGATGGCTTCCCCACTTTTTTCTTCCAACTTTATTGGGAAATTCTCAAGGATGATCTGGTCAAAGTGGTTCAGGAGTTCTTTGGTTCCAAGAGCCCGCTGAAGGAGATCAATGCTACCTTTTTGGTGCTCATCCCCAAAATCTCAGGTGTGGACTCTTTTGACTCTTTTAGGCCTATCATCCTCTGTAATTCCCTTTACAAGATATTCTCCAAACTCTTAACCATAAGATTGATCAAAATTCTTCTGGAATTAATTGCCCCAAAACAAACGGGTTTCATTTTGAGTCGGCAAATCTTGGATTCTATCATTGTCATCCATGAAGTGGTCCACTCCTTGGAAGAAGGTAAAAGGGAGGGCTTCCTGCTCAAACTTGACTTGTCAAAGGCCTACGACTGGGTTGATTGGTGGTTCCTGGATTAGGTGTTGGAGGCTTTTGGTTTCAATGGCATTATTAGGAAAATCATCTCTCAGCTAATCTCTACCCCAACCTTTGCAGTGATGGTCAATGGCTCTCCCTCAGATTTCTTCAAACCTTCTAGAGGGCTCAAAAAAGGAGACCCCATTTCTCCTATCCTCTTCATTATTCTAGCTGAGTGTCTGGGAGAATGATCCATGATAAAAGAAGCAATGGCGATTTGGCTGGTCTGCGCCCCTCTTCTAGCCCTCTGGTCTTTTCTCACCAGCAATTTGTTGACGACACTATCCTTGGGGGGGAGGCTACTGTGAAGGAAGCCAGGAATGTGAAGAACATTCTCAAAACTTACTCCAAAGCTTCGATCCAACTTATAAACTGGAGAAAGAGTTCCATTTTCTTCATAAACACCCCTGATAGTAGGTAGAGGAAGATTGTTGGTATTTTGTGTTGTGTCATTGGGTCCCTTCCTTCCACTTACCTCGGTCTCCCAATGGGGGCTAGATCTCCTAACCTCTTTTGGGATAATCTCATAGATAGATTCAACATGAAACTTGCGGGATGGAAAGGTCTTGTTCTAAGCCAGGCTGGGAAAGTTATGTTGATTAAATCCACCCTTTAAAGCTTACCTACTTACGCTCTTAGTTTGTTTTCCATTCCCGCAAAGGTGGCTGACACTCTAGAATCTATCTAAATGAAGTTTCTCTGGGCCAGTATGGATGGCAATAAGAAGTATCTGCTGGTGGCTTGGGATAATATATGTAAACCTAGGAAGCAGGGAGGCCTGGGCATTAGAAACTTGAAACAATTAAATAGGGCGTTGCAAGCCAAATATATTTGGAGAATCTTCAATTCAAAGGGAGAATGGAAGGAAACCATAAAGGATAAATACTTGGGCAATAATAACTTCAAGCAGTTCATTAGCAGGGAAGAGGATCCGAAGGGCTTGAACATCTGGAATAGCCTTATGAGAACCAAAGAGCTTGCTTCTAGGAAGGTTAAATGGAAAATTGGGAATGGAGAGGACATCAAATTCTAGCTCAATGACTGGCTTAGTGTGGGACCCCTATGGAATATGCAACAATTCAAAAGTTGGGCCCTTCCTTGCATGGAAAAATATGGGTGTAGGGTCAGAGACTATAGGGTCATGGATGAGTGGGTCAACTTGACGGAGGTCTCTCAGGATCTCAACCCACTGATGGACATGATCAAGCTGATCCCTCTCTCTCAAACCAAGGACTCTCCTATTTGGGGGATGGCCAATGATGGCAAGTACACTGTAGCGTCGGGTTATGCTTCTTTGCAACATTGTGTGGGAGATCCTGTTTGGGCTAAAGCTTGGTTCCTTGGTCTCATCCCCAAAATCAACATCTTCTTCTGGATCATGCTCCAAAACCGTATTCTGACGGTGGATAATCTTATGAAAAGAGGCCATCAGTTTCCTAACAGATGCATTCTTTGCAAAAATCAGGTGGAGAGTGTTGACCACCTCTTTGTTCACTGCCAGTTCACTAGAACCACCTGGTCCTACTTCCTGTCTTTTTTAAAACTGACTTGGGTTTTTCCAAAGAACATTACTGACCTCTTTCAACATTGGAAGGGTAGTGCTGCCAAAGTGGGCAATCAGATCTTTTGGAACTGGGCTCTTCCTCACATCTGCTAGGGGGTTTAGAAGGAGCGGAATAATCACATTTTTAGAGATAAAGAGTCCAACCCAAAGGTGGTGTTTCACAAAAGCCTTAATGCTTTGGTTGAAAGCTATACGGTTGTCAAAGGAACCAACCCCCTGCTCAACAACAATGAGATTGCCACTAACAAAAGGGCAGACTATATTTGGACCCTACCGCCAGTGGGGTGGTGCAAAGCCAATTTCAATGGGGCCGCTAAGGGCAACCCTGGCCAGTCATGGATTAGAGGTGTGATAAAAAATGACCATGGTAAAGGAATTGCTGCCATCATGGCTCCCCTGGGAGTGCAGACCAACCACTATGCAGAGGCCACAACAGCCCACCAAACTATCAAACTGGCCAAGGACATTGGGGTTAGGAGGCTGTGGTTAGAGGGAGATTCAGAAAACATCATCGACTGTCTGAAAGGGAAAAATGCTTCAACGTGGAATACTAAAAGCATTATGAATGAGAGCATCCTCTAGCTCAATTTGTTTGAAAGTATTTATGTGGCCCATGAGTATAGGGAGGTGAACCACGTGGCAGACAGGCTGGCAAATAGGGTAGTGAAAAATAATGAAATGAAAATTTGGGTTGATGGGGGATTAATTCTGGATGAAATAAGGGAATTAATCGAAGGAGAGAGAATCCTAGGAAGATTAGGAAGCATTAATTTGTAATTATGGAAGGTATTGTTTTATGGGATTTGTGCCTTTGCATGTGGTGTATGAACATGAGCCAAAGAATGCTCTGAATGGATTGCCATCATTGCACGTTAAGGCTGGCTTTCTTGCCTTTTCATTATAGCTTCGGAGGAAGGGTCGAGAATTTATCGCACTTCATTCCCAGAGCCCATTTCTACAAGCATTTTCAGAAAAATAGGAAGCAACAAAGAAGAAAAAACAAGATGGTGGGTGAGAGGCATAGAAGAGAACCAGAAGATGAAGCTAAAAAGTGGAGGAAGCACTCTAAGGTCTAGAATATCCTCGGCAAAGGAAACGCCACTTCTTTTATTGAGAGACTGCATGGCTAGAAGCCTTCCGTCACCAATGTCATGACTAGAAGCTGGAACGAGGGCATCATCAAAATTGATGGGGTTGAGTTTACCATGAATGAGGAGGTCATCTCAGTTGTGACGGGTATTCCCATAGTCGGGAAGAAGTTTTACAAGGACAGAAGTATTTCTACCTAGGCGATTTATGATTTTACTAAGGGAAGTGACAAAAAGATGGCTCTGGTAAAAAAAGGCACCTTCTACCAACCGTGCTCTATCAAGCCTCTATGGAGATTTGTGCTTTGGGCTATCATTAAGTACATTTTGCTGGACACCCGTTTTGACTGCATCTACTCCTACCATTTTGTCTTGCTCAACCACTTTAGGTTTGATGTGAAAATCTCTATCCCTTTCTATCTGTACTCTTCAATAAATGAGAATATTAATGTTTATAGGGAGAGACTTGTCAACAACCCCGCCTTCCATGAAGGGATTCTGCTTTTAATTTATGATTATCTGAAGGCTAGGACTATAGGAAAAACCATCAAACGGGGGAAAGGTAGGAAAAGTGCCTCAGATGAGGATACTGAAAAATGGGATGAAGAGTACTTCCCCTTTGAGACAAAGGAGAGATTTGATATGGATTTTGATGAGGAGGCAGTTGGTTCCCCCACCTCTACCAAAGGGAAAAAGAAACCCAAGAGAACAAAAATTGAGAAGAAGGAAATTCAGGAGTCCAAGCAATGTGTGGATGTTTCTTTTGATAGGGATTATGATGAGGACGCCGAGGGCATGGAAATGGGGGAAGATATTGTTGAAAGAGAGGAAGATTTGTTTGGGGAGGAGGATGATACCTATGTTCATCTGGAGGGAAAGAGGAAAGTCACCATCAAAATTCCCAAGGACAGAGAGGAGGAGTCTGTTTTGCCTATTGGGGACAAGAAGTAAAAAAGGGGGAATTCCCTTGATGCCATGGAGGAGAGAGGTAATGAAGAAGGGGGGATCAGTGATGAGAGAGAGGAGAATCAGGGGAAAGAGGGTGAGGAGAATTAGGAGGCAGATCATTTCTCCTGCAAAATTTAGGACATAGAGAAGATTGTGGTCTGGCGTAACTTCCACAATGTCTTTGTCAGAATGGGTCTCAAAAGAGAGATGATGAAAACCATGGTTAAGGAAAATAAAGAGGGAAAAATACAAATGGAAGATCTTATTGACCTTGCCTTGGTCATTCGTAGTGATGTCATGAAGGAAAACCCCCAGATGGACATCCTTAATAATGCCAAGAATAGTGTCATTGATAGCTATAGGACCACCAAATGGACCTATCATGAGATACAAGATCTTAGATTTAGGGTTGGTAGGCTCGAAAGGGAGAACAACTGCAGTAAGGCCAGACTTGACGAGGAGATTGCTGAAAGGGAAAACAAAATGGAAGTTGCTATGAAAAGGATCCGAGGGGTGGAAGCCACTCTTCAAAAAATTACTGAACAAAGCCACAACATCCTCAAGGCTTCCAACGACCATATCAAAGCACTGATTAACAAAATTGAGGAAAACATAGCTCGTAATGAGGACTCTCCCAACAACAGTAAAGAAAAATCGCAGGAGGAGGGGCCGAGAAAGAGAACAAGAGCTAGCACAAGGAAGATGGACACCTAGGAGTCTAACAAAGATTTGGAAGCTCTCAAGGAGGTTGCTGAGAAGGCGACCGAGTTGGAAATGCGGGCGGCGGAGACTCTCAGTGAGTTTGCCTGATTTGCTCCTGGTCTTTTTTTGCACGGGTTTTTTGTTCTTAGTCCCTAGTCTTTTTCACTGGCTTTATGTAGTTTAGCTATTTAAGATTGGTCGTGCCTGGCCCTTTGCTTTGCTTTGGCTGTTTCATTTGGTTTGTGTTAAACTGTTACTATCTATACTGGTCTTTTAGCTGTAAGGGTTTCAGGGCCCCATTAAAACCTATTTTCCTTAACCAAAAACAATTCAATCTATTTCAGTCTTCTATTCCACCTCATCAATCAATCCTCTAATCAAGGCAATCAAGAAGAGTTGAGCTCCTACTCACTTTGAGTTCAACTCCTTAATCATAGTCAATCAACCCACTAATCAAGGAATCTTGATTGAAACCCCTAAAAATCTTATATATAGAGAGCCAAATCTCTGATTTTGGTAACCACAATTGCTTTGAATTCTTATGCTAGCATGATCTTGAGCACAATTTTGAGAGCCCAACATTGCATGAGAAGGAGAACAACAAAGAAGGAATTATGGGTTTGCATAATCTTTTATGTTATTTGATTTCAATATCTTGATTTAAGCATGCAATTCTCTTGTTTCCTTTCCTCTTTTGATATTGAGAATACTAATTGCTTTAACAATCTCTTTGTGGTTGAGATACTGATGTTATTGTAGGTTTTTATAGATCCTCATATACCTGATTATAGGACTAAGGGGAGATGAATTGTCAACTAACATTCAAAATTGGAAACATGAATTTTGAAGTTATTTAAAAAAAACAACTTTCTAAAAATTGTTAAAAAAAATACTAAAAGCTAATTTTGGAGGCCCAAATGAAATTTCTAGCTCCCAAAAAAGTGTCGATATAGCCACCTACTGAGTTGAGCATAGTTGATAATCCAAATAACTCGTCATAATGAAGCCACCTATAAAATTTCAACACAAACAAACCTTCAGGTCAAAAGTTATGACCCTCATAAGTCCTTGCATTAACTAATAGTGGAAACCCACTCATAATGTTGACAAGGGAGAGACATAGCAGAACCTAAAATTGTGTTTCACTAAGTAGTGCATAAAGAAGAACAAATATTTTAACGTGCACAAGAAAGTAGTTGAAACTGAGAAAGAGTGTGCAAACCAAAACACACATGCATGGGACAATAATCACTATGATTCAAGGTCATTATGGAGGGACACACATTTGACAAAGGTGTAATGGAAAAACAAAAGGTGCTACAACCCTTTATGACACTTCAAAATATAATGCATGTATAAGATAAGGCACAACATAATGTAATAAATCCCCCAAAATACCATACATAAGAGTGACACTTTATCTCATAGCATCTATGAACATAATAGTGCATGCAAAAGATGCTCAAAATGCCCAAATTGGTCAAAGTGCTAGAAATACATGTAGAAGAGCCTGAGGGAAGTCATCCAACACAAAAAAGAATTTTGTAGGACCCAAAAAGACCATGTAATAATCCATAGAGGGAAATCATGAACAATGAAAAAAATTACTTTAGAAAAAACCTTAAAAAGTGCATAAATAGATATGAAGAGCTCCATGAGACATTTCCAATGCTGCAAGAATTGTAAAAAACAAAGGAAATGAAAAAAGTAAACCAGATTAGGAGAGAAAATACCAAATTTTACTTATCATGTGATAAAATGTACCAACAAAAAATTATTACAAAAATGCTCCCACCATTAGATTGGGCCCAAAACTAGATTTTCAACAATATCTCATTTGCAAAGAACAAACATTTTATGCAAAATTTATATAGCAAAAAGAAAGTCGGGCTTAATTTAGCCAGTCGATAACCAATATACATAGATCTTCTGATATGTTTTATGCAAAATTCACTCATTGCATGCAAAATCTAATAGATATTGATTTGATTTTGGGGGGCTTTGAAAAAAACCCAAAAATATTTTTTCTCAAAAATCTACAGAGAAAAAGTAATGGGGGGTTTATCTTTCTCACAAAATTTAAATGATTTTGGAAAATCAATGTCTACTTAGATGGCTTTTTTTTGTGTCTAAGAACCCCCCCCCCCCCCTCCCCTCCCCTTGGCAAAAAAAAGAAAAATATCCAAGATGAGTTGATTTGTAGGTGGTCAAGATAATACCCACTTCTAGACCCACAAAAAGGCTATAGACATGGTGACCTCGTCATGCTCAAACCCTCAAAGATTGAGAAGGGGTTTGTTGAATCCATGTTTGAATACCATGTTGAAGTTTGCAACATAAGCCTACAAGATCAAATAGAAAACAAGAACACCTTCCATAAACAAGGAACAAAATTGTTATATTCCTCAAAAACAAAGATTACAAAATTGATGAAATAGTGCATAAATACCTTGATTATAAAAAGAAGAGAATCCCTAATCTAAAATTAGGAAAGTAAAATTAGCTCAATTAAGTGTACTTAAGATAAAAATCATGCATCCTATTATAGAATGTACTAATAGCATGTTATCTTGCTAAAGTAATTGAAACTTATAAATCTTCCTCTTCCTATTGCTTTCAGGGAGATATTTATTCGAAGATTACTTCCCAAGCTACTCTAAAGTGGGAGGTCTAATTACATACCCCTTTTCCAAAATTAGGTGGTACCACCAAACTGAATCTTGTACTTCAAGCTAGAAAATCCAATGTGAGCTCATGCATTGGAGAATAATTCTTGTAATCCAAATTTGTTATCCAAACTTGTAATCTAAAATTCAATTCTCCAAATTTATTATCCAATTTATTTTTCATAAATTTGAAGGTGGTTATCTTTTCAATTCTCCTAAGAAAGATTCAATATGTATCTCAATCTAATGGCCTTGCATTCCACTAGAGGTTTATCTCTATACCCTCTTTCAATAGATTGTACTCTATGTTATCTAGAGGAACTCTTATGTTTTCTTTAGGGTCTACAAGGTCTACATTCCGTCCTCCTTATATTCCTACATGAACTTATTGATCACTTATCGTAGCCTTAAGATTTAATCAATAGACTCCAAAACTCAGCCAAAAATTGTAATAAGAAGGGGGTGGCAAGGGTTTGGTCTACTTTGTATTACACCACCTCATCCCCAGATTTCCCTCATAAGTATTACCATTTTATGCAAC
This sequence comes from Chamaecyparis obtusa, assembly GCA_027943335.1. NCBI lineage: Eukaryota > Viridiplantae > Streptophyta > Pinopsida > Cupressales > Cupressaceae > Chamaecyparis > Chamaecyparis obtusa. The sequence goes on along the minus strand of BSBK01014898.1, from coordinate 35,836 downwards.
TTGTAAATTATTAGATGTTAGGTTTCGACAAATTTCAACTCAATTACATAGAGATTCTTGTTGTTTAGAGCCTAGTTTCTTTTACCAATATAATAAAGCCAAAAATATGGGTTCATTTTTTGAAATGAAAAAACAAATTGCATGATTTTGAAAATAGAACTCTCACTTGAATTGTTTCAATTTGAACAATAGTATGGTAGATTATGATTATAAGGTTTTCATATTATGATTGGAAGGTTTCCATACTTGAAAATCATAGTAGAAGAATTATGATATTTTTATAGTTACACTTTATCACTTAAGAGCCAATTCTATAATGGTTTTATATCTCATAACATCTTACTTAACTTTGGGCTTAATATCACAACTAAATGAAGTATTTTTATCTCAAGTTCCTAAAAAATTCATTGTTGAAACTATAAATAAACAAGATGAGCCCACTATGTTAATGTTCAAGTTTTTATAAACCCAAATCTCATTACTTTACTTGTTCTAACTCAACATACTATTTGAACTAGTACAATTATTTAAATTATAATAACCTTTTTGGTATTCTATAATAGCATCTTGCATATGCACAATATTAATAAATTGTATTGCATTGGTTGATAATAAAAATAATTGTTTAAAATTTTATCTAATTTAAATAAGTACGTAATCCTAAGTATAATTATGTAAAATAAAGGATATAGTTTTAATTTTCTATCAGATCATTTGATTTACAAACATAAACAATTTGCATATCCATAAACATCATTTTAACATAACATTATATGAAACTAAGAGTTCATAATAACATATAATGCAATATAGGGCTTGACCCTTTGGTGAAATGGTGGGGCTTCTTTCATGTAGTTCCCACAACCAAGGTTCAACTCCTCACGGGGTCTCTCTCTATTACATGTCAACAATGGACAGTTGTTGACCTTGACTGTTGGTGATATAGTGGGGCTTCTTGCTTGTAGAGCTTACAACCAAGGTTCAAAGATTTATTGGGCTTGACCCTTTGGTGAAATGGTGGGGCTTCTTCCCTGTAATGCTTACAACCAAGGTTCAAGTCTCCATGAGGTCACTCTCTACTGTGTTAACAATGGAGAGTTTTTAACCTTGAACCTTGGTGAAATAGTGTGGCTTCTTTCCTATAGAGCTTACATCCAAGATTGAAATTTTTTTAAATTATAATTGCATTCCAATGATAGATCTTCCTACTTCATTGATTATAAAATTCCCAACCTCTCTGTGTGCTACCAATGAGGGCTTTTCATCCTTGATTCATGCTCTAGGATATACATTTGTAAATGCTACCACAACCACTACTACACTATCATGGGCATTGGGTTTGTTGGTTTGCATGATGTTTAAAGATTTGTAACTCTTTGGCTTCCACTTGGATCCCTTGACACTCCTTGAGTTGGGGTCTTTGGGTGCTCGACATCTGGTTGTGGATGATTCATGGGTTCCTGTTACTATTCCTAGAATTTCTAGTGGAAGGGTTTCTACTAGTATGGTGCTCACTGGACACTCTTCTCTGGGACCTAGTTCTGGGACTACTAACGTCATGAATGTGGGGGTCCCCCCTAAAAACCTCTTTCTATTGCTGGTGGATGGAGCTTTTCTTGTGTTTCCAAATCTTCTATTTTTATTCCTTCAAAGGATAAATCTTGATCACTTTCCTATGCCAAGACATCTACTGTGGTTATGTGTGGCCTAGATGTGGTGGATAATGTGGATTTCTACCAACATTGCAAGTTGGTTTATAGATTTTCTTCTTTCTAACCTTCTCTTCTAGATCTTCATTATTGGATGATGAATTCTTGGGGATCCTTAGTTTCAACATTGATATTTTTCCTTATGCAAATGAGTTTTTCATTTCTATTTTTCTTCTTCTGAAGACCAAGATTCGGTGCTAAGAAAGCTATGGGTGTGTCTAGTGTAGGTTTGTCTCCTTAGGAGTTTTTCATTTCTATTTTCCTTTAACCCTCTTACTGAGCCACGTAGGGTGTGTCTAGTGTGGGTTTGTCTCCCCTATCTTCCCATTCATGTTTGGGACAATTCTTGTTTTGAGGCCATCAATAATTCTATTGGCCACTTCTTAAAGTTGGATGAGGGAAAAATTGTTATGGGTCTTTCTACCTTTTCTTGCATTTTGGTGGACATTGACATATCCACACCCCTTACAGGGGATGTGGTTTTGATGGTCAGGGATAGGAAATTGAATCAATCATTGGACTACGAGGGCCTCCCATTTCAATGTTAGTAGTGCTTCTCTATTGGTCATTCGACTACAAATTGTTCTCTCTCACACCATAAATGAGCTACCACCCAGTGGATGGATGCTAATGATAATAATTCAACCATACTAGCCTCAAATTCTTCCTTTGATGAATCTTCATAGGATGATGTTGAATCACCTCATGGTGATGCTCTTAGTGTTGATTTAGCCTTCTTTGACCTAGAGGACCCAAATCCACCTCTTGATGCCAATGTGATCCCCTCTAGCAGTGTAGACCCTCCTTCAACTACTACTCTTGATTTTCTCCAACCTTTGATTGATGTTGTGCAAGATTTTTACATCTCTACTCCTTGTGCTAACATTCTCACAAAGAGGGTTCCACCACCTTCCCCTTGTGGTGGGGACCCTAGTGATAGTATCATCTAGATGGTTGTGTGTGGATTAAGAAAAAATCACTCTTCAGTCATGCCTCCCCATGTTGTGGGTGATATGTCTACCTACTATTGATGTGGGTTACTAGTAGTTTTTCTAGTGTGTTGTTAATGGTCTATTCTTGACCTTGTTGTAAATGGTCATTTTGGTCTGTAGATTTTACACCCTCAAGCTATAGTTTTATAAGGGAAAACACCCTTGTTTTGTTGTTGATTAAGATTTACAACATATAATGCAATATTAAATCATTCAAAATACAAATTGTATGCAACTACATAGGTGTGTGAAATAAGTTCTTCCATTGTACCAACTCTTTACAAGGTGGATAAGGTACTTCCCCTCAACCATGTTCCTACATTCAATGGCACTTAGATTCACACCAATAGGTTAGCCCATAAAACCAAAGATGAAGCATGTGCAAGATATAACATCACGATAATAAAATAATAATCATCATCATTTCAATTGCATTTAAAAAAACATTAATTCTAACACACTATCTACTATTAAATAATCATGACATAATTAGCCAATAATTTAAACTATTTAATTACATTTATAAAACAAGCACAAATGTGAGATGTTGTCACAAATTACAATATAAGCTTCATACACAACTCTAAAAATAAATTTAAATCCTTCAAATACTTGAAGTGGTTATGAATATAGGGGTTTGAAAACTTTCAAATTCATATCTAAACAAATTTTTTTTGTTCATGTATATTGTGTGTATTTATGTAGGAATATTTTTCTTATGCCTAATATTGTTAAACTTCTTCCAAAGAATCACTTCTTGTTTGTAATGACCCATGTTCTGTTTAGTTGTATATATGTGCACTTTTACTTTGTTTGAGGGTTGTATATGACATTTCCTTTGTAGTGCCTTTTAGACACGAAAAGACTTTGTGTAATTCTTGGTTGTAAAGATTCTTCAAAACCTCAAGAGTGTATATACAAGGTCCCTCAAGATAAATTTGAGAATCATAGTGGAAGAAACCCTTTTGAGGAAGACCAAGTGCCTCTTCTAGTAGAGGAATAAATTGCAACTAAGTCAAATGAGCATAAGGATGGCGATGCAATGTGTAGGTGTGGAAACTAAGATTGGAGACATTTCTCTTTAGACTATCACAAATTTAGTTTTGTAATACTTTTTTTTTACTTGTATTAGCACAAGGTAGATCTTAATTTCTCAACTGTATCATTTTTTAGTAGAATTTATCATAAGTGCATTGAGATGGAATTTAGTCCTACACCCCATAAAAAAAAATCTTCAACAAAGTTGTTTTAACCAATTTTATTGATTGTTTTTATATTTAGTTCAATTGTATTGCTATATCAATGCTTTTCCAAATGATTTGATTATTGGAAGACTTCATTTTATTAGTACATATTTAGACAATAATTTATGCATCTTCATGTTTTAGAAAATGAAATGTGATTCTCACACACTTTCCTTTAAGGTCTAAATTTGGTGGTTATATGACCATATCTATGCAATTTAATTCCATAATCAATTTTATGGAAGATTGTATTACATTAAAAGATATATTTTTGATATACACTCTAGGATTGTGATATTGCTATTAGGATTCAATTGTATAAATTTCAAGTCAATCTGGCTCATGTTTCACGAGTAGTGGTTCATAATAACTCATTTCTCATGAGAATGAATGAAATACTTACCACTCATTCCATCTAGGTGATGTTCACAAGGGTGAAGAGTTGGGCCTTCCTGAAAGGTCACTCACCCCAATACGAATCCAACTCAAGTGTGCTTAACCATGGAGTTTTATCTAAGGTTAAACCCACTTAGCTTGCTACACCATTTGCAAAACCTTCGGCATGTGTTGTGCCTTATGAACCATTCATTACAGAGCCCCTTTAGGTCATCAATTGATAAGTAGGAGATATTTTCCATAGCAAGTTGAATTGTGATATTGCTATCAAGATTCGATTATGTAGTTTTCAAGTCAAACTTATTAACCCATGTGTCATGAGTAGTGGTTCTCAAAAACCATTTCTCATGAGAATGAATGGAACACTTAGCACTCATTTTATCTAGGTGATGCTTACAAGGTTGAAGCATTGGGTCTTCCTGAGAGGTCACCTATTCCAGTACAACTCCAACTCAAATATGCTTAATTATGGATATTCCTCCAAGGTTAAACTCTCTTAGCTTGCTACCTCATTTGTAAAACCTTTAGCAAGTGTTGTGCCTTATGATCCATTCATTCTCATGAGATGGGTTCTTGTGAACCACAACTCATGAAACACAGGTCAATGAGTTTCACTTGAAAAGTATACAATTGAATCTTGATAGCAATATCACAATTTGAATTGTTGTGGAAATTATCTCCTACTTATCACTACTTATCAATTCTATAGGATTGTTGTTATATACATATTTAACTTATGATCTAATTTTTCAAAATAGATGTATCTTTACATATGAAATTCAATATAACATGCACGTTTGCATGTGCATAGCAAAAAGATAAAATGATAAATATGAAATGTAAGATATGCTTCCCATGCTAAAAAGACTATGTTTAATTATTAATTATATTATTTACATATATTATGCTACTTGACACATCTCAATATTATTGCATCTTTGTTTAAATTTGGGAGAATTTGAAAATTGTTCTTACTCTTTAAATCTTGGTTCCATTATTACACTGCTATGTTTAAGTTTTGTTCTACTTATTACTGTATTTAAGTAGATTTGATTAATGGGTACACTATCATGGTAAGCTCAACTAATATTGTTCATATGATTTGTTTAGCAATCTTCTTGTGATTTTTGTTGATATTGACCCTTTTGTTATACACACAAGTAGGAGGCACTAAAGGAGAAGTGAAGTAGATGTGAGCAACTTGATCTTCATGTGCAAAATTGATCTATGATGCTAGCAAATGAATTGACAAGGCCCTCACAAGTTAGATACCTAAGAAATCAACATGGTGTTTAAGGACATTATTATGGAGCTTGACAATTAGATAGGTGAATAAGAGGTCAAGGCATGAAGATGTCTTGTATGATGATGATGCAAATTCAATTCTTTTATCACCTTTAGAACTGAAGCATGTTTTAATGATTTTCTTTATCTATTCACAAACATGACAATACATTATGTTCACTAGATGTGTGCTTAATTTGTTCAATTATTTCATTTTTAACCATTTCGTATGACTAAATTGATTGAAATTATCCTTGCTATTATATTGTTGATTAATGTCCATTGATTTTATATCATCTTTCATATCATTAAAATTTGATTATAAATAAATTGCTTCTAATTATAGAATAACCAGAAAACTAATTATTTTTTAAAATTATATTTGTAAATCTAACTACTAGAAACAATCAAGAAAGTTAAAGAGAATGAGAACCATTTATTATTTTGTACATCTGTTAAGTCATTCCCTCCAAATGGACTCAATTCTAAGGGAAAATGGGAGGAAAATTTTGTACATCGCTGCATAACCTGATCATTTCTCGGCATTCCCATCCCACAAAATATCATTCGCATTATTAAGGAGACTCTTCTTGTTCAGCCAAGTGCCACCATGTCAATTTCATTCTGTTATTTTGTATGCAGTTCAAATCCAATCCAAACAATGAAAGTGTTAACCCCAACTCAAATCCATGCCGCTCGGATCGGCAAATCCAACTTCTTCAGGCCATTGTATTCGTTTTTCATCACTCCACAATTCGGTTGTTAAATTGTCCACCATACCATTAAAATCATCACATTCAAATTGGCATCTTATTCCTCCAAGCACCAAGCACTGCATCATCACATAGACACAGACCTAAAGCCTTTGTATTGTATTTGACAGGGGAGGGAAGTGGGTATTAATGGGAAACCCTACCCATAACTAACTTTTCTGTTACTTCACCGTTTCAGGCCGCCCACTTGCCCGCATTGTTTTGCTTTAAATTCTTGGGTTTGCAGGGCTTGAGAGCAGGCACTCTGGTAGGGATTTTATTCCGGAGAAAAGTGCCCAATTCTCAATTGGGCATTTGCTCCAGCTGATTTCTTGCAATATTATGTCTAAGAATATGCCTGCAAATAACCCCAACATTGCAGAAAATGAAGCCAAAACAATGGATAATAAATACGCTAGTCTGGAAGAGGATTATCTAGAGCTTCAACAGGTATGTTTGCGTGTGTGTGAATCTGTAATGCAATTGTGTATCATGTATATTGTTTAAAAGCCCTGTTTTCCCGCTTATTTTGAGTTAAGTTTCATGAATTTAATTTTGATTGTATGTATTGCTGAATTGTTATCTCAGTCAGACAACTTAGGTTTATAAGGTATTACATTCAGCGAAAGATTTGGCAATTAGGAAGCAGCAGGGTATTGGGAGCACTTCCTTGGTTTGATAACTCAGCATCCTCCTCTTCTTGCAGGTTTGGATGCAAACCCTTGGGTTAACGACTTAGCGTCCTCCTCTCCTTGCAGGTTTGGATGCAAACCCTTGTGTTGACGATTTAGCATTCTCTTCCTCTCCTTCCAGGTTTGGTATACAAATCCTCGGTTGGATTCTTAGCATCCTTCTCTCCTCCATATTTGGGTTGCAAATTTGTGGGTACATGACTTCAATATCTTTTTCTCCTTACAAATCCTTGGGTGAAATCTGTGGGTATATGAATTCAGTATCTTCATCTCCTTACAAATCCTTGGGTGAAGTCACATGTTTATGTACAAATCCTTAGACCTTAGCATCCTCCTCTCCTTGTAAATTTCCAATGCAAGTCCTTGGGTTGATTTCTAGAATTCTCCTTTCCGTGCAGGGTAGATGGGGGAAATTGGCATAATAGCCTCATGAATTCACTGTGGGGGTTGTGTTCCCTTGCTTTGCATTCATTTCCTTTCTTGAAATTGTTTTAAATCAGGTGCAATAAAATTACAGTGGCATCTTCTTTTTTATGATTTCATTCCTAGATGCATATGCTTTTGAATATAGAAATTTTATTTGGCTGATATGTGTTTTCATCAGGAAGTCAGGGGGCTAAGGAAAAAGCTAGGAAAAGGCAAAGATCGCAGAAAGCAGCTTGAGGCTGAAGTAAGGTTTGTGGGGTTTTCATTTCCTTTGAAGAAGTGTGCGTCCGCTGGTTTCTATTATTTTCTCAGAAACAAGCAAGCAAGAAAGAAAGATAGAAAAAGAAGTGAACTATATATTGTCCTTAAATATTTCTTCATTAATGGTCTGTAAATTTCTACAAAATACTAATCAAATGCCACAATCATGTTCAGATTCTTGAGATCTAGAAAAAGAATGTTTGAATCCAAGAAATTATTGGAGTTGACAGATCCAGAAGCATCTACAAAAGATCACTTAAAAATGATGTGCAAAAACAGAACCAACATGGCTTTAATTGAAGGCCTGCCTATTGAAAATGGCCCCATTACATATGGATCACATCCTTGGCTGCAACTAGGCAAATCACAACTTTACTCTTCTGTGCCTGAAACAGTAAGACTCTTTGCTTCTCTGTAATTTTTTTTTTCGAATTGCTTCTTTCAATGAAAAAAAGAAGAAGACTCTGCACTGAGTTGTAAAGCCGAGATTCAACATTGTTAAGATATTTACTTTCTGTGGGTTTATTTTCAATACTGAATAATGATTCTATGGCTCATTTGACATGAGCAGCCATTTCTTTTATGAACCTATTCTTCATGCATTTTGATGCAATCACAAGTCAAGGTTTAACATGCTCCTTTGACTGTTATTACTGGAACCTGATGCCAACATGTACAATTTTGCAGACTGCTGGAGTACAATCTTCAACTCTTGCACGACTACAAACACATTCAGTCACAGCAATTGGCGACCCTGTTTCAAAGAAGAGACGACTTCAGAGCAATGATACACTTAATTCATCTGAACGCAAAAAGAAAAAACTTAAAGAAAAGGGCCAACAAAAGCCTAGTCCACCTACTGATGAAGGAAGTGACAACAGTTTCTGGGATAAAGCATAATGTAGTCTATATATTCAGATTTGAATGATTCGCTGGACTCCTACCAAGATCTGTAAAACATGAAAGTTGGAAAATTTAAGATCTTACTCCCCTTGAACTGTAAACCTTCACTCTTTCTGATGGGGTTGCTCTTTGACAATTTTGTATTTGTAATCCTATGCTAGCTAAGTGATGAGATTGAAGTGATTGAAAAACTAGCCACAAATTACATGGAAAAATCTCCCTTAACATCCACTGTGTTCATGTAAATAATAAAAATACTATATATGAGGTGGTCTAAGTCTGCCAATTAAATAATGCAATCAATTAGACTATGGTTTTATGGAGAGTTCTTTAACTATTTGAATGAGCGGTGTTGAAAATTTATAGGAGCAAGTGGTCTTATAGATTTATAGTAATGAATATGAAGGCAGTCTTATGGAGGGCGTTTTAGTATTTATTATAATGGAAATAGAGGTCTATCTGTTATAGTATTTATTAGAATCTTGTCTTTGTAAATAGGAATTTTTTTGGGTGTCTTTTGGATGCGGCTGAGAATTGTTTCCACGAGTTTATTTTTTCAGCTACATGTTAGACATCTAAAACTTTAATATTTATTACTAATTAAAATATAATTCTACTAAATTTTATAACATTAGTATTAAAAAACAAATCATAGGATTACCAACTTCCTAAAGGCACACCTCTAGTATTTTACAAAGTACATCACTTAGGACCATGGTCCAAGCTTGAAAGAAATTTTAGGTAGTTAATGATCTTATAGTATTTGTTGTAGTAGCTGATGCAAGAAAAATAGTTGAATTTCTCTTTTTAGTAATAGTCAATGATAAACATTATAGATGTTTCATAGTGGCAAAAACATCTTCAAAGTTGGTGAAGGGAATTTTCAATTTCACCCTATAGACAATTGCTTAAAAAGGAGTTAAAAAAGAGAAGCTCCTATATAATAGGACAAGAACTGAAATTAGAGCATATATTTTTTCATCTCCTCGAACTCCTATTCTCTAAAAATGCAACTCAAAGTCGATAAACCTAGATATAGAACTAGAGCTAAAACAACAAATGTGATACATAGATTTATATGTAAAATCCGCCCCTTGGCTGCGACAAATTTTATTTTATTTTTTGCATTGATTATTAACTTAGTCAACCAAATATCTTCCATTTAATTTAGAAGTGCTGATTTTAAAACTCATTTGTTCATCATGGTATTAATGACTCAATATCATCATGCATGCTTACACTTGATAGTACTAAGCTTCCATAAGTAGGGTTGCCCCTAGACATAGACCTAAGCCTCGAGGGTTCAATCTTGATGATCCTACCTACCTATCCTCTCATGGGAAGTCAAAGGCTTCGTAGCTTGCACTAAGAGGGAGTGTACTCTCTCCTATTGATGAGTTATTTGAACTCTCTTTAAACGATCACTATTAATTAAGTGTAATCTACAAACCTAGTCCCATCACAATAAAAGATATGCATTTCTATCAGGTGTTGGTTACATAACAATCATTACCAATCATTAGTTGCACAATGTACACATGCACATGGGTCATATCACAAATCACACACATATGCTTATCTCAAGCATACATCACATATACACAAAGGACTAGCTCATACACATCATAGGTACGGAAATTGGATAGCTTAACTAGACATCACATACATAGTGATTAGATCCAACATAAATCACAAAGATGATAGTGATTGGCTCATAAATGAATCACAAAGGCAATAGTAAATGACTCTTACACGCATCACAAATAACATAGTGATGGGTTCATACATGAATAGTAAAGACAATAGTTATTTTCTCATGCATGATGGCTAACCATCCATCATCCATAGTGCATCCCAAAGAGAGAGAGATAATGTTGACCTGCATTGCGCACCACACTATGGTTCCCGTTCCTTTTCATGGTCTTTTGCACCCATAGATACTTGGAAAGAAGATTTGGTGTATCTCATACTACATTGAGGGTCCATCCTCAACCCAACAGGGTCAATTGTACCATCAAACAACTGGGAAGAGGATTTAGTGCATCCCATACTACATCGTGGGTCTATCCTCTACTCCAAGGATTTCACAAGTAGTGAACCAACCTAGCCTGGTGGATTTCGACTTCAATCACCTATAAGGCGCTAGTGACAAGTTTGGCTAACTAGGAAGAAGTAGCTTTTGATATCCACTTGGTGACCTTAGTGATATTGCTAGCTATCTTCTTCACAATTCTGGGAACATCTGACATCGATAACCCCCATGTTGTAGGTGACTACCAGTGAACCCTCTTGATACCACAACTAGCTCAGGTTACTGCTACTTGCATGGTAAGGAAACTACTTGTACAACCATTAGCATATCAAATCCCAAATAGCCATGAGAAATCATTTAGCTCTATGAATTGGGTGAATGTTGGCTAATCCAAAAGATACAACACCATCTATAGCCATCTTCCATTGGTACGATCTAATGACAACTTGATAACTATTATCGTATCATATCCTAGGCAGCCTTAGAAAGTCCACCTCCATGAACTAGGTGAGTACCAACTAATCCCTTGTAGTAGCCCAAACATCGATCATTGGAATGGTCCAATGACTTTCTAGCACTACATAAATATCACAACGGTTAACACTTGTGGGGGTCTTACAAAGAAAGAATCATAGTGGTGAGAAAATGGATAATAAGCATAACATAATCAATTATTTTAGGAGTGTATGCATAGATTCCTATAAGTCGGGAGTTAAGCTTCACAAACACAGAACAAACACAAGACAACCTCCTTAAAAGTCTACAAGAGAGAGAAGGTCAAATATATTTGGAACAAATAAGAAACTTAGAGTTATCCCTCCTAGACTCTCCCCCCTACGAACTTGAGATCTCAAGGTTATCCTTCACCTAGGGATCACCTATGTTCCCACTTCTAAATAGGTCAAAGTTTCACATACTTCTCCTTGAAAGACTTCTCAATGAGTGCCTACACAAAAGCTCTCAAGGTTTCCCCATATCAACATAGAGGTTAAGCTGATTTCTCAACCCAAATTTACCTTGGATCACACAAAACCCATAAGAAAGCAATTCCATTGGTAGTTCAAATGATAGGTTCAACATTGAGGTTCTTATACTCAAGATCTCAATAGATCATACTTTTCATATAAAATCATTTACCCCAATGTGCATATACCACTGTATACTTATAGCATGTCTTTTTATAAAATTAATCCAAGAAGGAAACAAGGAATTAAAGGTACTTATCACACCTATTGGCACTTCAATAGAATGATCGAATGGTCCATAGTTATGTGCATTTCAGTATCTCCAAAATAGAACACTTCAACTAATATTTTCAATCTCACAAGTATCTAAATTTCACAAGTATTATAATATAGGTGTTTTCGTAACAATGATTGGGTATGTGCAAGATCATGAGGGGCCAAAAAGTGGCGATGTAAAAAAATCCACTTTTCACTCGTCCAAAAGCGCATGAAAATGCATGTTGACTTTTTAGTAGGCCTGGGTGTCAGTACACTTGGGCAAACCTGACACCAAAGCACAAGCCTAAACGGGTACCTGATATTTTCGAGTTGAAAAAATGGCGAGAGTAAATGAAAAAATTGAACTTTTATATATAATGTTTAAATATGTATTATATATATAATTATATATTAATTTATATATTTTATATTATAATATCTTAGGGGTTTTAAATTGTATGTCATATATATTTAATTTTATAATATTTTATAAATTAATATTTTTTTAATATATTAATATGTATTGTATATAATTATATTTAATGTTTATATTATATAAATATATGTACAAATTATATATATATATATATATATATATATATATATATATATATATATATATATATATATATATATATATATATATATATATATATATATATAACGTTTAAAGGGTATTATGTAAATATTTTAATATATATTATATATTAATATATATTTTATATATTAATCTGTATTGTATATAAATATATTTAACGAACTTATATTATATTTATATGTACAAATTATATATATATATATATATATATATATATATATAACGCTTAAGGGGTATTATGTAAAATATAATTATATATTAATATATATTTTATATAATAATATCATATACATATATATATACACATATACATATATATATACACATATACATATATATATATATATACATATACATATATATATATACATATACATATATATATATATATACATATACATATATATATACATATATATATATATATATGTATACACACACACACACACACACACACACACACACACATATATATATATATATAAACTTTATAGATCATAATATTTAAATTGTATGTTGAAAGGGGTTATCGAGACTTTCTAGGGGTCTTAGTACGCCTTATCATGCGTTAGGACCCCTAGGAAGTCCCCATGACCCCTTTTGAAACATTGGAATACTCGAGTGTGTTCAAAGAGGTCCTATGACCCCTTCAGACACACTCGAGCATTCCAATGTGTCAAAAGGGGTCATGGGGACTTCCTAGGGGTCCTAACGCGTTATAAGGCGTACTAGGACCACTAGAAAGTCCCCATGACCCCTTTTGACACATTGGAACCCTCAAGTGTGTCTAAAGGGGTTGTAGGACCCCTTTGGATACACTTGAGGGTTCAAATGTGTCAAAAGGGGTCATGGGGACTTCATAGGGGTCCTAGTACGCCTTATCATGCATTAGGACCCCTAGGAAGTCCCCATGACTCCTTTGGACACATTAGAACCCTCAAGTGTGTCCTAAGAGGTCGTAGGACCCCTTTGGACACACTTGAAGGCTCAAATATGTCAAAATGGTTCATAGGGACTTCCTAGGGGTCCCAGTACACCTTATCACGCGTTAGGACCCCTAGGAAGTCCCCATGACCCCTTTTGACACATTGGAATGCTCAAGTGTGTCCGAAGGCGTGGTAGCACTCGAGCATTCCAATGTGTCAAAAGGGGTCATGGGGACTTCCTAGGGGTCCTAACACGTGATAAGGTGTACTAGGACCCCTATGAAGTCCCCATGACCCCTTTTGACACATTTGAACCCTCAAGTGTGTCCGAAGGGGTCCTACGACCCCTTAGGACACACTTGAGGGTACTAATGTGTCAAAAGAGGTCATGGAGACTTCCTAGGGATCTTAACATGTGATAAGGCGTACTAGGACCCCTAGGAAGTCCCCATGACCCCTTTTGACACATTAGAACCCTCAATTATGTCCTAAGGGGTGGACCCCTAGAAAATCCCCATGACCCCTTTTCACAAATTTGAACCCTCAAGTGTGTCTGAAGGGGTCCTACGACCCCTAGGAACACACTTGAGGGTTATACTGTGTCAAAGAGAGTCATGGGGACTTCCTAGGGGTCCTAACATATGATAAGGCATACTAGGACCCCTAGGAAGTCTCCATGACCCCATTTGACACATTAGAACCCTCAAGTGTGTCCTAAGAGGTGGACCCCTAGGAAGTCCCCACGACCCCTTTTTACACATTTGAACCCTCAAGTGTGTCCGAAGGGGTTGTGGACCCCTTAGGACACATTTGAGGGTTCTAATGTGTCAAAAGGGGTCATGAGGACTTCCTAGGAGTCTAAGAGCATGATAAGGCATAGTAGGACCCCTAGGAAGACCTCATGACCCCTTTTGAAACATTTGAATGCACAACTATGTCCAAAGGGGTTGTAGGACCCCTTAGGACACACTTGAGCATTTCAATGTGTCAATAGGGGTCATGGGGACTTCCTAGGGGTCCTAACATGTGATAAGGCATACTAGTACCCCTAGGAAGTCCCCATGACCCCTTTTGACATATTAGAACTCTCAAGTGTGTCATAAGGAGTCATACGACCCCTTGGGACACACTTGAGTGTTGAAATGTGTCAAAAGGGGTGATGAAGACTTCCTAGGGGTCCTAACGCATGATAAGACATACTAGGACCCCTAGGAAGACTCCATGACCCCTTTCGACACATTAGAACTCTCAAGTTTGTCGACCCCTTAGGACACACTTGAGAGTTCTAATGTGTCGAAAGGGGTCATGGGGACTTCCTAGGGGTCCTAGTATGCTTTATCACGTGTTAGGACCCCTAGGAAGTATTCATGACCCCTTTTGACACATTTCAACACTCAAGTTTTTCCCAAGGGGTCATATGACCCCTCATGACACACTTGAGAGTTATAATATGTCAAAATGGGTCATGGGGACTTCCTAGGGGTCCTAACATGGGATAAGGCATACTAGGACCCCTAGGAAGTCCCCATGACCCCTTTCGACACATTTCAACACTCAAGTGTGTTCCAAGGGGTCATATGACCCCTTAAGACACACTTGATTGTTCTAATGTGTTGAAAGGGGTCATGGGCACTTCCTAGGGGTCCTAGTATGCCTTATCACATGTTAGGACCCCTAGGAAGTCCCGATGACCCCTTTTGACACATTTCAACACTCAAGTGTGTCCCAAGGGGTCGTATGACCCCTTAGGACACACTTGAGAGTTATAATGTGTTGAAAGGGGTCATGAGGACTTCCTAGGGGTCCTATCGCATGATAAGGCATACTAGGACCCCTAGGAAGTTCCCATGACCTCTTTTGACACATTTTAACACTCAAGTGTGTCCCAAGAGGTCATATAATCCCTTAGGACACACTTGAGTGTTCTCATGTGTCAAAAGGGGTCATGGGGACTTCCTAGGCATCTTAGTACGCCTTATCATGTGTTAGGACTCCTAGGAAGTACCGATGACCCCTTTTGACACATTTCAACACTCAAGTGTGTCCCAAGGGGTCGTATGACACCTTAGGACACACTTGATAGTTCCAATGTGTCGAAAGGGGTCATGGGGACTTCCTAGGGGTCCTAACGCATGATAAGGCATACTAGGACTCCTAGGAAGTCCCCATGACCCCTTTTGACACATTTCAACACTCAAGTGTGGCCTAAGGTGTCATACGACCCCTTGGGACACACTTGAGTGTTGAAATGTGTCAAAAGGGGTCATCGGTACTTCCTAGGGGTCCTAACACGTGATAAGGCATACTAGGACCCCTAGGAAGTCCCCATGACCCCTTTTGACACAAGAGAACACTCAAGTGTGTCCTAAGAGATTATATGACCCCTTAGGACACACTTGAGTGTTGAAATGTGTCAAAAGAGGTCATGGGGACTTCCTAAGGGTCCTAGTACACCTTATCACGCATTAGGACCCATAGGAAGTTCCCATGACTCCTTTCAACACATTAGAACTCTCAAGTATGTCCTAAGAGGCCATGCGACCCCTTGGGACACACTTGAGTGTTGAAATGTGTCAAAAGGGGTCATCGAGACTTCCTAGGGGTCCTAACATGTGATAAGGCGTATTAGGACCCTTAGGAAATGCCCATGACCCCTTTCGACACATTAGAACACTCAAGTGTGTTCGAAGGTGTCATACGACCCCTTGGGACACACTTGAGTGTTGAAATGTGTCAAAATGGGTCATGGGGACTTCCTAGGGGTCCTAACACATGATAAGGCATACTAGGACCCCTACGAAGTCCCCATGACCCCTTTCGACACAATAGAACTGTAGGAAAGTTAAACAAACAAAAGGTACAGAATAGAACTCAGTATCAATGGTATAGATAGTATATTAAACATCAATGCCAAACAACATACTACCAAAACACCATACCAATACCAAGTACCAGAATACCAGAATGGTGAGGAAACGCTATCTTCTTTATTGATACCAAAAACCAACAACCTTACATCAAAGACCAAAGTGTTTATAAGATAGTCAGTTGGTTGGGAAAACCAACAGATGCACCTCCTCGCTCCTAACTACCCTCTCAACAAGTCATAACTAGAAGTAATACCACATTAATTTATTCATACTACATTTATCCCCCCCTAAAAAAATAGTCATCTTCCAGATGACAACATTGCTAACAACAAAATTAAGCTTCAGAATTGGGTTGTGAAGACATCCCTGGATTTGTAGCTTGTTCTCGGATGCATGCCAAGTCTCATTCTACCAGCTTCTGCTTGGCCCAGACTCCTTGGAGAACCTGCAAGGCATCCATCTTCTTTGCTTTCGCTTGTGCTACTTTCTCTTCCAAGTCCACTTGTTCCTTCTGCCATGCTACCTTTTCTACTTCCCATTCCTTCCTCATACCACTAGTCAGCTCCCTTTCCTATTGGAGCTCCCAATAGGTCTTCCTAAAGGCTCCCTCTATCTCTGCCAGAGTGTATATGAGTGGTGCCTACCCTTGTTCATGTGGTATGATGCCTGTCGATACCCATATTTCTGCCATTTCTTGTTTTGTGTATCCTCCCTCCTGGAGTAACCTCCAATCAGTTTCACAAGCTCCTTTTATGAAAGCTTCCAAAGACTTTGTTGCTGTAACTATGGCTTCCCCATCCTGGCTCTTGGCATGCTCCATGATTTCCCTCATAGCCTGCTCCATAGCTACCAACTCCTTAAGGAACCTTTCTGCCCTATCTTCCAACGTGGTGGTAACCTCACCCGGAGGTTGATTTTGGGTTCCTGCTGTATCCTCCTCACTGGTCTCACTATGTGGTGGTGAAGGTGGAAGTACCATTCCCACTTCCTCCAACATTCTATCTGCCTCTTCCAAAATTTTATCCTCGTCAGCATCCTTCCCTGGTGTATCTGTTTGTCCCTCCATACCCTCTCCATCCTTCTTCCCATCAGCCTGAACCACTAAAGTGACTGGTTGAGTGACTTCAATACCTTGTGTGGTATGAAGTCTTATCTTGTGGCTGCCTACTTGCCCTCCTCAGAGGTCTATGATCTTGGTTTGCACCTGTTGCTCTGCTGGAATCAGATTAGCCATGCCAGGCAAGGAAAGTCTTGTGGCTCCCCATTTGAGAACCTTCTCCTATCTTGTTTTCTCTTCCTCCATACTCATCATGGTACTTGTGATGGCCCTAGTGGTTTGGTGAATCTCTGCATACTTGGGTACCCCTCCTGGCAATGGCCCTTCCCCTGGTGGTAGAAAGGTAACTTCATGTGGTGTGCCCTTCAGATGGCCAAGGTGTATTTCCTCCTCGTGAGAGTTCGAAGACGTGTCATCTTCCTCACTATATTCTCCCACTTCCTCTTGGTTGGAGGATTCTTCCATGAAAATATCCTTCGCCACTTCCTATTTGAGTTTCTTTGTTTGTGGTTCTCCCCCACCAAGTCCTGTCCCATGGTATCCAAGTGGAACCAGTATGACATAGCTAGTTTTTAGGGTTCCACCCTACTTGCTGGAACCAAAGGTCCTCTATGCTCTACTGCTACCTATAGGTGAACTACTTCCAGAAACAAGGCTATTGCATGGTGAGGCATATAGAATGCTTTATGTTTTAATTCCATAAATTCCCATAACCTATCTGACAGGAATTGTGCCCAATTGTATATTTGTCCTTTATTGAGTCTGTCAACTACAGGCAACATTTAAATGGCAATATCCGATGTGCGGCTTCCAGCAGTTGTAATACCCCAAAAATGGGCTATAAGTTCATTAACCTCCTATATCAACAAATCGAATGAAATCGACATCAAAGTCATAACCTAAGGCACATCTAACATCATCGAATCATAATTGATTATCTTAAATTCTGCATCGGAGAATATTCCTAGTAATATTCCTAATTATCTTAATTATCTTTAATTTAATGATTATTTGGCGATAAATCACATTTATCCTAAGTTTGATTAATTGAATATTTTCATATTTAATTAATTAGATTTAATATTTGCCACTTAATTATGTAATTAAATTTAATTCTATCTATTATTAATTATATTATTTAATTTTGACAATAAATCAAAATTCCTATCTTTAATTGATTAAATTCTTATTTAATTAATTAAAGCATGTTGTCATTATTTAATAATATAATTTTTAATAAAAGTTTGAATAAATAGTTAATTAACCCATAAATTAATTATTTATTTTCAAAAATCAGTTGAGTTGAGGATAAATCACTTTATTTATTTATTTAATTCTTAATTATTATGCATATTCAAAAGAAACAGTTAAACTCCAAATCAGAAAATCAATGCAAGTTATTGACTTTTTGGAACTCAACATCCTTTTGGAGTTCAAAAAGCTGATCTAAACTCTAATTTGAGTTAAAAAGCTATTTTTGCATGATTTTGAGAATTAACTATCTTTCATGATCAGATAACTCAAAAATCAAGCTGAGTTTATTTGAGTGATTTATGGCTTTTATCCATGCACCTCCAAAGCCCTGGATTTCTATAAATTAAAGGCTTTAGCTCTTCACAAATCATCTCATATTTTGCACAATCACGCTGGAGAATTGGAATTGAAGAATCAAAGCTCTAGCGAATCGACATTTTTGTGAGATCAATCTTATTTTTGCATTCATATTTCATATCATTGTTAGATTAGCATAGCATATCAGTTTTCAATAGCATTCATATCATATCAGTTTTTATCATTCTTATTGCATAGAAAATATCAAAAATATAGATTAATTGCATTTATTCCATATCTAGAATTGCATTCAAATCCTTCATTTAGGTGTCGTCTAGGTCACTGATCTCGATAATAATCTGAGAACATTAATCTCGCACCTATTAGAAGGCAGTAAATCACTTGGTTAGATAGCTTTTAATTTTGCACGATTTTGATTATAGCTAACCTCTAATGTTTTACTGAGTGTTGTGTCTACAGATCAAGGGTCCTGGTATACTCTGTAGGACGTTATTTTTTTGGCACTTTTTCTATCAAAGTTGTCCGTACACAACAATTTTTATCATTCTGTCCGTACTTCCGTACATCTCTGTACAAATTCTCACGCGAGATTTCACTTGCGTCGCGCGAGATTTCTTTTTGTGTCGCGCGAAATTTCACTGGTATCATTTTTGTGCGCGAAAAATCACTTTCTGGCGCGAGACTACAGTTCCTCGCGCGAGACTTTATCTTTTATCATGCGAGACTCCACTTCCTCACGCGAGTCTTCATATTTTTATCGCGCGAGATAGTACTTCCTCGTGCGAGACTTCATTCTTCATCGCGCGAGACAGTTTTTCCTCGCGCGGGACCGCATTCTGCCTCACGCGAGATTTTGCTACAGAGACACATAATTTGTAGATTTGTACTTTCAGATTATTGATTTCTAACACTTACAATTTGCTGTTGATTGGTCTTGATTTTGTACTTTCAGATGTGTGCTAAATTTTGGATTGCAGAGCGTTGGACCTAAGGTATTCTCCTCAAGCTGATAATATTTCAATTTGGATCCTAAAATAAATCTCTTATGTGTCTGGCTTGTGTGCATCCTTTCATGCTTTTATCTATCTCTACACACTTGCATAATTGATACTAGGTTGTAATCCCTTAAGGATTCATTAAGTAGTCTTAGAATACTTGTGATTGATCTTGATTGCTATCTTGGGTTATTGGACTCGCTAATCTGTCGGCCCCTCATTTCCGCCCTGTGGTTGCAATCTTAGTGCCATAAAGGGGAGGGGTCAACAGGACAGAAGCGTTAAATGTTCCACTTGGCAACCCTTTTGTGCTTTTAGGAACTCACTTGTTTTCTAAGTTGTGGACTTGTTTTTAGCTTGTGTGAGGTGTTAAGTGTTCCGCCTTGTGGACTCATCTCATATTTGCTTTAAGCATTAAGTGTTCCTCTTTCTACTTTTTGAATGCTTTTGGTAGATTTACTTTCGGAACATATATCTGTGCTCACATAGTAATTAGGCCCTATGAACACTATTCGTGATTCTTGAAAGATTGGATTCCCAGTGAAATCCTTCTTGACGACAGAATCCTTGTAGGTAGGGAGGATACTTAGTGCGTTTCACATTCAACTTGGTTAGTGCATATTCTCTTATTGATCGACACATTCTCTCTCTGGAGAGGTTGATAGATCACATAGGGTTGATATCATGAGCTTTGGTGAATCAAAATTGGTTAGTGTGTCTTCTCTTATTGATTGATACATTCTCTCCCCGGAGAGGTTGATAGATCACGTGGAGTTGATATCATAGACCTTGGTGGAACAAAACTTTGTCTTAGCGTGTCAGATTAATCTGCTTTTTTTATTTGGGTTAAAAGTGAAGAGGTGTCAAAACCTTGAATCTGGAGCCAAGTCCCCTTGTGGTATACTATTGTGAGTCATCTTTAGAGAGGGTTAACTGTAGCGGACAATCCCTTCACAGGGCAAACTGCGTTGACGGAACCTCAAGCGGTAATAGCCATTTTTGCCATGGTAGTGACAGCCGCTATATAAATGTCCTTGTGGAAGAAATCTCCATGGGTATGGTTCATTGTTGGGTTGTCAGATCTCCCTAGCAGCTCTTGAAGATTAAGTTCTCGGACTGTGTCAAAACCCTGGTGCGCCGGGATTGGAGTTCACCCCTTTGAATCATAAAAGTTGCAGAGTCAAACCATTACTAAAAACCCTAGAGAGGCCAATTTTTCATTCTCAGGTATATGTGTGTTATTGCAAAACTTTTCAGAACATACACAATTAGTACTCTCAGGGATTAGCACAATTTGGTCACTTGATTGTTCATGTGCAAGGTTGCTTTTGCCCTTGTTCATTGTTTTCAGACGTGCTTGGAATCACTTGCTTGCTGTTCTGCGTGCTTATTTATCTACTTGGCTATTAAAAAAATCAAATCTAGTATAACCTTCAAAATCTGGACAGTACAATTTGCAAACAATCCAAAACTGAAAACCTTAAATTTTGCAAAAATTGACGTAAAGTTCTTTCTGGAGTCAAAAGTCATTTCAAGAAGTCAAAAGTCGTACGAGTTTTGTCAAGTGTCATTTCAGTATTACCCAACTGTCGTATGAGTTTAGCAACTGTCATTTCATTTATACCCAACTATCGTACGAGTCTGCAGAGTATCGTTTGGAAAAATTTGAGAGAGTTGTCAGAAATTGTCAAATTGCAAGATATCCAATGTTTCCAGCCTAGTTCCAGAATCTGTCAAAAATATCATTGTGTCAGGAACAGAGCAGTAGCTATTGAGCATTCTACCATTTTTTGAGTTTGATCTTTTGAATCTGATCTAGTCTTCTGTTTGATCAATTTGAGTCCTTTTTATCTCGTGTCAAAACTTTGTCATAACTATCAATCTTCAATCAATCAATCTTCAAAAACAAACTAAGTGTTGAGAACTCGTGTCCGCTATCTTTTGGGCGATCTATCCCATGCATCCAGGGCACAGTTTCCTTCACCCACATCTCATCAGATCTTCAAAACTATCATAATCTTGACAAGGTTGCGTCATCCAATTTTCTCGAATCAAATTGTTCTTCAGTTGTCTTCATCCTTTTCTTCTGTTTCATTCAAAGTTAATGGTGGAGACCAGAGCTTCTTCACACAAGAAATCATAAGAAACATCTCAGAACTTACTTTTGACCAATACCCTGGGTCCGACTCTTGAACAACTCATCAAGTCAGGTATCTACGAAGACGACGGTCTCGGTAACTTTCGATTAAAAACTGGTTACATACCTCCTCTATCAACTCACAGAGGTAATCAACAAACTCCTCCTCAATCTATTCCAGGGAGCCCAAAAACTCCTACCATGTCTCAAGCAGGGACAAACCATGGTTCTCTAGGAGGAGGATCCCCTACTATTCTTTTTTCTTAAAATATCATTCCATACCTATTTGGTGAGGGTCTTCTTACAGACTAGCTCTAATCACTTCTTCTTCTCCTCCATAGCCATAGGTGTTTTTAGGGCTTTTGTGATTTCCTACCCTCGGTCAGGTATGCCAAATACCTTTCTTATTTCCTTGGTGGAGTAGGAAATAGTTACATCTTGCTGAGCATACTTGATAATGGATTTGTGTGCCTACTTGTCATAGCCTTCCACCATAGTCCGCAATATAGATTCAAATTCCCTGAGATCAAAGATGGGCATAAAAATAATTTTTTCGACCTCCACTGTGCACAGTGCCTCCTTCAGCCTCCACATTCTCCCACCAAGCACGACATTCACTCCCTACTATGCTTTCAAAACTAATATTTGTAGCCATAGTTTTCTATGAGACATTCTTTTTATTCTTCTAGCTGGTCATCTTCTTCTTCCCCTTTTTCACCCGTAGGACCTGATTTTTCTGTTTGTAGTTAATGATTTTCCCTTTGCTCGGGTTTCCCACATTGACTTTCACCATTTTATAGTTTTTGTTCAGTCATTGTGTGTTTTTGAATGTTCGTTTGCACCAACCATTTTCTTTCTTTTCTCCCGCTATTTCTTTCTTGACCGTACTATTATGTTTTCCCTCCTCTGTATGGCCTATATAACTCTGTCCTTCCATATGGCCCAGTTCATATGTGTTGGTACAGATGTTGTTTTTCTCTGCATCTATACAGCCTTGTTGGTATGACACTCTTATGTATGACACCTTTTTGTACGACCCTATTTTTGTACGGTCCTGGTTATGTACGACATTCCTCTGTATGGCTCCTTGCTCACGTATGACCCTCAAATCCACCATATGGTCCTGCTTGCATACGACACTGCCATGATGACGTACGGTCTTTAATGTCCTACGTATGGCCCCTATACTTTCCATATGGTGCTGTTTAAGTACTACACATACGACCCTTACCTTCTTCTTATGACATCCCAATCTATGTGTGCCTTCCTGTCCATACGGTGTACGACAGTCCAATGCTCTGTATGACACCTTCTACCTCTCTTGTATAGTGCTAAAGTACAATCATCCTCCTTCCTTCCATTCGTACGGTGTATGGAAATTGGCTTCCTTGGCGTGGGTGCTCTATTCTGTGTGAATGCTTTTCTCTTCTTCCTGCAACATGAAATAACTTTTTCTTCCCTGCTGAAGGCTTTTATAACCTTCATGGTTGTTAGGGTTTGGTTTTGTTATTTCCCACTTAACATCCTTTTCAACTTTTTCTTTTATTCCTTCTCCTATTTCCAAGTGATACAGAGGAATGCTTTCTTTTTTCTAAGTATAAGATCTTAGTTTTGATCCATTTACTAAATCCTTTATAGGAATGTCATCTAATGTGGTTAATTTTATGGCTCTGTTATCTTTGACTTCCATCACTTTATAAGGTCCAAGCTAGAGTATTTTGAAGTTCCCTGGTTTGATTGCATTCTTTCCATTGTACTTGAGTACCAACTGGCCAGGCCTAAAATTCATCCTCCTAAGGTGCTTATCGTGCCAAAATTTTTGTCGCTCCTGTGCCACCTGGGTGGCCCATTGGGCCAGTGTTCTTTTTTCATCAAGCTCTATCAAGGCATTAAGCCTTTCCTTTAAGCTTTCCATCTCTCCCAGTCTGTGCTCCACTGCTATTCTCAGGCTAGGTACTCCAAATTCCATAGGCATTACTACCTCCTGCCCGTACATTAAGTGAAATGGTGTTTGCCCAGTGGTGGCATTGTGAGTAGTTCTATAGGCCCACAGAACTACTGGCAACCATTTTGCCCAATCTCCTTTTTCCACTCCACAAGTCTTGTATAGGATTGTTACTAGTATTTTATTTGTTGACTTTGCTTGACCATTTTCTCTTGGGTAGTATGGACTGGAAAATGAGTGAAAAATTTTATACTCACTTGTCATCATCCTGATAGTCTCATTCATGAAGTGTACCCCCCTATCACTTGTGAGTTGCAGCAGTATCCTAAACCTTGTTACTATTTGTTCATAAAGGAATTTGGTAGTACTTTGTGCCATATTATCTGAGAGTGCTCTTGCCTCTACCCGTTTTGTGAGGTACTCTGTCGCCACCACTATATACCTACATCTGTGATTCTTGCTCACCGGAAGAGGCCCCACAAAATCTAGGCCCCACTGCTCGAACAACTCCTACGGTTGCAATGGAAATAGTGGCATAAAATATCTTTTCAAGGGTTTCCCCACCCTTTGACATGTATCACAACTCAGGACCCATTCTCTAGCATCTGCATACAACATAGGCCACCATAGACCTACCAACAATACCTTTCGTGCTGTTGCATCTGGCCCCATATGACCCCCTGCTAGTCCTTCATGCACTTCCCTCAAGATGCCTGAGATCTCCTCCTCTATAACACATCTTCTTAAAATCCCATCTGGCCCCTTCTTGTATAGAAATCCCTTAATCAACTAGAATGTCCCGCTCTTGAGTGCAATCTTCCTCCTTTCATGTATACTCATTTCTTCTGGAAAGGTAGCCGTTGACAAGTACTGGCCTATCTCCTCATACCATTTGGGTAGTACAACAATTCAAAATAGATGGGCATCAAGAAAATCCTCATTTATTCCATTTCCTATGGCTTCTCTAGACTTGATTCTAGATAATTGATCTGCAATTATGTGATTTTTCCCAGGCCGGACGATAATCTTGAAAGTAAATTCTTGCAAGAGGATTAGCCATCTACTTACTCTTCCTTGGATTACAGGTTTATTCACGAGATACATGAGAGATTGATGATCCACAAAAAATTTGAAGGGAGTGGCCAGTAAGTAATGTCTAAATTTTTGTATTGCATACACCATACCTAGAGCTTCCCGCTCGGTGGTACTGTAGTTCTATTCTGCTTTGGAGAGTAGCCAGCTGGTGAAGTACACTAGATGGTCCAGTCCTTCCTTTTCCATTTGAGTCAAGGTAGCACCCATTGCGTAGTTGGAAGCATCCACATGGACATGGAATTCTCTGTCCCAATCTGGATATATGAGTATGGGGGCCTGTACAAGTTTTGTCTTTAGTTCCTAGAATGCCTCCTCCTGATCCTTCTCCCAGCAGAACTTTTCCCCTTTCCTAGTGAGCTTTTCTAATGGAAGAGACACTCCAACAAATCCTTTTATGAACCTTCTATAGTACCCCACATGTCCAAGAAAAGACTTCACCCCCGTGATGTCTGACAGAGCTTCCATTTCTAATATTTCCTTGATTTTGTCGGGGTCTATTTTCAACCCCTCCTTGCATACTATATGGCCGAGGAGTCTTCCTTGGGGTATCATGAATCTGCATTTCTTTGGATTTAGGGCTAATCTGGCTCTTCTGAATTTATCCATACACTCACCCAAAATCTTAAGGTGGTGTTCCTTCCCACTATAAACTGACCAGTCATCCAAGAAAGCTCTAAAATTGCCCACTGACATCCACTAAAATATATGTAATATGATTCTTTGGAAGGTGGTTGGCGCATTGCACAGCCCAAATGGAATTCTATTATAGGCATACACCCCATCTTCCACCACAAAAGTGGTCTTCAACTTGTCCTCCTCAGCAATGCTGCTTTGGTTATAGCCTAAAAACCCATCCATAAAGGAGTATATTTCATGGCCCGCTACTTTTTCAAGGATACTATCTATAAAGGGGATAGGGAAAGGATCCTTTATAGTTACCACATTCAGGCACCTGAAGTCCATGCATATCCTGATCTCCATGCCATCCTTCTTCAAAGATATGACTATGGGAGACACCCAATCACTAGTTTGTACCTTGAATATGATCCCCGCCTGCAACATCTTTGTGGTTTCCTCTTGCACCTTTGCAGCATAGAACCTGTTCATCCGATATGGTCTTCTATGCATAGGTGAAGCTCCTAGTATTAATGGTATTCGGTGGATGCACAACTCAGGTGAAACTTCTTTTAAGTCCTTGTATGTCCATGCAAATACATCCTTGTACTCCAAGAAGATTTTGAAAGCTGTTGTCTTCAGTATGGGATCCCAATCATCTCCTATTAGGATTTCCTTGCGTTCATTCTTTCCTCCCAGGTCAATAGTTTACAATTTGGCTTCGTTGTATTCCACCCTTCCTTCAAATATGTGTGCAGGCTTCTCATTGATGGTTTCCGTACCCTCCTTATATTCTTTGTATCCTTCCAGGTAACTCTCCTCTGTCTCTTGAATTTGCAGCATATTGCATTCTGGCTGGAAGACCTCATAGTCTCCCATCTGCTAATGAAATATCCCATTGAGGGAGCTGGTTTCATCTTCAGAGCATGCTCCCAATTGAAGTACTCCTTTGTCATCTGGTTCTGCTCCATCCTGGTCTTCTTCTTCTGAGTCCGATGCTAGATCCTGACTCACACACTGGTTTCTCAAATCTATTACATATTTTCTCCCATCTACCTCTATAGACAGGGTGTTCCTTTTCCAGTTGTGGGTGGCCTTGGTTGCAATCAGCCAACCCCTCCCAAGCAAGGCATCGTACCCCTTCTTTTCCAAGGTAATCACTACGAAGTCAAGGAAGAACTCTTGTGTACCAATTATTACCTTTTGTCCCACCAAGGTTCCTATTGGCTTGATTTCGTGTTGGTCTGCTCCCACTAATTGGAATGTGGGTGGCCATAGTGTGGGTTTCCTGAGTGCCTTCCAAGTCTCTTCAGGTAAGATGTTCACCCCAGACCCTCCATCCATAATATTGTTAGACAATTTACATCCCATTATCTCCATTTCCACTATCGCAGGTGTCCTTCCTATCCCAATGGTGAAAAGGGTATCCTTTTTCTCCCCTGTTTCCTCTTCTTGTTCCTCTATTTTCTCTTCCTTCCTAAGACTTTCCTCCTACCTCCTCATTCCTTGTGTTATGGCTACCCAAAGCTACGGAATAGTCTCCAGGAGGTCCATGATTTTTACTGGGATGGTCGTCTCCAACACCTGTTTCATGATGTTCGGTACTGGCCCCTTGTTTGGGGTTTTAGCCGTACTTTCCCTCCTTTCCTCTATATTCTATCTAATGTCTTTAGTGGCTTCTTGAAATCTTTCTTTTTCTATAGCCATGTCTGGGTACTCTAGTTTCCTTGCCTGCATTCTTGTGAGTGCCAAAACTTCCTGCTAAGAGTCTGCAATGTCCAGCCTGTTTACCCCCTTTTGTTTAGGGCAATTTGCATCATCATGGTTGCCTAGTCCACACCATTTACACATCATTCCTTCATTGCCTCCTCCATCCTTGCAATCTCGGGTGAAGTTTCCCCATTGGTTACATCACCTACATTGGATCATGGGTCTTCCTTTAGAATCGTACTGGATTGCCCTCTAAGGGATGTTGTTGTTACTGTTGTTATTGCTTCCCCTTCTATTGTTCCTATACCCTCCTGGTGATGCTTTCATATTAGTATTATGTGGAGGTGTGACGGGTGGTGTGGATTGTTCTCCTTGTGTGAAAAATACTTGGGCACTTCTTGCCTTCAATTTGTAAGGGCATTCTTTGATTGTGTGTCCTAACACCTGACAGATGTCACAAAAGGCTTTGCATGGACATGTCCCTTTTGTATGGCCCTCCTTCTCACAATCTATGCACTAGAGGTCCCTACCCTCTTTCTTTTCCTCCTTGCTTCTTGAAACTTCCTTCATTAGCCGTATCATGTCTTTCCTTAGGGTTTCGATGGTTTTAGATTCATCCCCACTTTCTTCTGAACTTTCACTTCCGCTTCCTTATTGTTTAGCCTTGGAAGTTTTATTCTCACTTTCTATGTCCATAGCCCGGGTGCAGGCTTCCTTAAAAGATGGTGGTGGCACTATCTTCATTTTCCACTTCAGCGATGGGGTTAGTCCTTTAATAAACCATTTTTCTTCAACCCGTCGATAGGTTTGTTATCCAACTTCCCTACCAGTTCCTTGAGTTTCCTAGTATAACTTCTAACAGACTCATTTTTCCCTTGTCTGGTGTTATAGATTTCTGTGACTATCTCATCATCATCCCATAAGAGTTTGAATTCTTCTTTGAATGTAGTACAGAAAGGCTTGTAACCATTGGTCTACATCATTTTCTCCATTGGCCTACCATATGGTGATGCATGTCTTACAGTGTCGTGCAGGGTCTTCCAATCCATCTCTGGTGAATCTGGGCAGTTTTTGCTTAACTCCTGCCATTTTTTTCTCTCCTATTGGGACACCCCCTCCTGCTGGAGCACTTCCTGCCAAGATGCACCCTCTTACTAAAGTGCTTCCCACTGGGACACTCCCTCCTGCTAGAGCACTTCTTGCCGAGACACTCCCTCTTGCTGGAGCACTTCCTGCCGGGACACTCCCTCCAGCTGGAGCACTTCTTGCTGGGACACTCCCTCCTGCTGGGACTGTCACGCTAGTATTCTCTGTTTCCCCTTGCAATTCTTCTAGCCCACTTCATGGTTGTTCCTGGCATGCTGGGGTTTCAGGATACTTTCCTCCTTCTTTCCTTCCCGAGGTTTGTGAAATGGCTAATTTGGCTAGACCCTCTATTGTGTGTTCAATGAGTTTTTGTCAGTCTGTCTTGCACTCTAAGATTGCTCAGCCAAGCCTCTCAAGTAGCGATGCCTTTCTTCTTCCTGGTGTAACCCTAGGATCCACCTCACAGCGTCTCCCTTAGTCTCATCTTTCGGTTGTCATTTGGGGTACTTATTTGGAAGCAGGGGCATGAATTATTTTAATCCCTCCTTGTCTTCCTTGGTATTTCACGCTCCCCCACTTCCCGTGTCCTTCTTTCGGTCGACTAGTGGAGTACTTGTCTCCTCCTTTCCCTTCTAGTATCCACTCTTTCCTCCTCCACGCGTACTAGATTTTGGGCCAATAATTGAGGATTTTGTCCAAGTAGATCGTACACTACTGGTGGTATTGCAAGCTCATCCCGTACCTCTCTCTTGGGCTTCTGTTTGCACATACTAGTCAACAGAAACTTCCCAGGCTGACACCAGGTCTCGTGTCACTTGATCTTCCCTTGTTATTTCCTCCTCTTCTCTGTCACTATTTGTTATTAGTACACATGGTAGGAACTGTCTTCCCATTACTCCATCCTACCCAAGCGGAGACCTCTAGGTCCAAACTTAGGCAACAACGCCAAAATGTAGGAAAGTTAAACAAACAAAAGGTGTAGAATAGAACTCAGTATCAATGGTACATACATTATATTAAAAATCAATGCCAAACAACATAATAGCAAAACACCATACCAATACCAAGTACCAGAATACCAGAATGGCGAGGAATTGCTATCTTCTTTATTGATACCAAAAACCAACAACCTTACATCAAAGACCAAAGTGTTTATAAGATAGTCGATTGGTTGGGAAAACCAATGGACGCACCTCCTCACTCCTAACTACCCTCTCGACAAGTCATAACTAGAAGTAATACCACATTACTTTATTCATACTACAAGAACTCTCAAGTGTGTCCTAAGGGGTCATAGGACTCCTTGGGACACACTTGAGTGTTGAAATGTGTCACAAGGGATCATCAATACTTCCTAGGGGTCCTAACACATGATAAGGTGTACTAGGACCCCTAGGAAGTCCACATGACCACTTTTGACACATGAAAACACTCAAGTGTGTCCTAAGGGGTCATATGACCCCTTGGGACACACTTGAGTGTTGAAATGTGTCGAAAGGGGTCATGGGGACTTCGTAGGTGTCCTAACGCATGATAAGGCATACTAGGACCCTTAGGAAGTCCCCATGACCCCTTTTGACACATTTAAACACTCAAGTGTGTCCCAAGGGGTCATATGACACCTTAGGACATAGTTGAGTGTTCTAATGTGTTGAAAGGGGTCATGGGCACTTCTTAGGGGTCCTTGTATGCCTTATCACATGTTAGGACCCCTAAGAAGTCCCGATGACCCCTTTTGACACATTTCAACACTCAAGAGTGTCCCAAGGGTCGTATGCCCCCTTAGGACACACTTGAGAGTTCTAATGTGTTGAAAGGGGTCATGGGGATTTTCTAGGGGTCCTAACATGTGATAAGGCATACTAGGACCCCTAGGAAGTCCCCATGACCTCTTTTGACACATTTCAACACTCAAGTTTGTTCCAAAGGGTTGTATAATCCCTTTGGACACAATTTAGTGTTCTCATGTGTCAAAAGGGGTCATGGGGACTTCTTAGGGGTCCTAGTATGCCTTATCACGTATTAGGACTCCTAGGAAGTACTGATGACCCCTTTTGACACATTTCAACACTCAAGTGTGTCCCAAGGGGTCGTATGACACCTTAGGACACACTTGAGAGTTGTAATGTGTTGAATGGGGTCATGGGGACTTCCTATGGGTCCTAACATGTGATAGGGTGTACTAGGACCCCCAAGAATTCCCCATGACACCTTTTGACACATTTCAACACTCAAGTGTGTCCTAAGGTGTCATACAAACCCTTGGGACACACTTGAGTGTTGGTTGAAATGTGTCAAAAGGGGTCATCGGTACTTCCTAGGGGTCCTAACATGTGATAAGGCATACTAGGACCCCAAAGAAGTCCCCATGACCCATTTTGACACATGAGAACACTCAAGTGTGTCCTAAGAGATTATATGACCCCTTGGGACACACTTGAGTGTTATAATGTGTCAAAAGAGGTAATGGGGACTTCCTTGGGGTCCTAGTACACCTTATCATGTGTTAGGACCCCTAGGAAGTCCCCACGACCCCTTCGACACATTAGAAGTCTCAAGTGTGTCCTAAGGGGTCATGCGACCCCTTGGGAATCACTTGAGTGTTGAAATGTGCCAAAAGGGGTCATCGGGACTTCCTAGGGGTCCTAATGTGTGAAAAGGCATACTAGAACCCCTAGGAAGTGCCCATGACCCCTTTCGACACATTAGAACACTCAAGTGTGTCCTAAGGGGTCATACGACCCCTTGGAACACACTTGAGTGTTGAAATGTGTCAAAAGGGGTCAAGGGGAGTTCCTAAGGGTCCTTGTACACCTTATCATGTGTTAGGACCACTAGGAAGTCCCCATAACCCCTTTTGACATATTAGAACTCTCAAATGTGTCATAAGGGGTCATACGACCCCTTGGGACACACTTGAGTGTTGAAATGTGTCAAAAGGGGTCATGAAGACTTCCTAGGGGTCCTGACATGTGATAAGGCATACTAGGACCCCTACGAAGTCCCCATGACCCCTTTTGACACATTAGAACTCTCAAGTGTTTCTGAAGGGGTCATATGACTCTTTGGGACACACTTGTGTGTTGAAATGTGTCAAAAGGGATCATCGATACTTCCTAGGGGTCCTAATGTGTGATAAGGCGTACTAGGACCCCTAGGAAGTCCACATGATCCCTTTTAACACATGAAAACACTCAAGTGTGGCCTAAGGGGTCATATGACCTCTTGAGACACACTTGAGTGTTGAAATGTGTCAAAAGTGGTCATGGGGACTTCATAGAGGTCCTAACACCTAATAAGGCATACGAGGACCCCTAGGAAGTCCCCATGACCCCTTTTGACACATAAGAACACTCAAGTGTGTCTTAAGGGTTCATACGACCCCTTTGGACACACTTGAGTGTTGAAATGTTTCAAAAGGGGTCATGGGGACTTCCTAGGGGTCCTAATATGTCTTATCATGTGTTAGGACCCCTTGGAAGTCCCCATGACCCTTTTCGACACAATAGAACTCTCACATTTATCCTAAGGATTCATCGACCCCTTGGGACACACTTGAGTGTTTAAATGTGTCAAAAGGGGTCATCGGGACTTTTCAAGGGTCCTAACATGTGATAAGGCATACTAGGACCCCTAGGAAGTGCCCATGACCCCTTTCGACACATTAGAGCACTCAAGTGTGTCCTAAGGGGTCATACAACCCCTTGGAACACACTTGAGTGTTAAAATGTGTCAAAAGGGGTCATGGGGACTTCCTAGGGGTCCTAGTATGCCTTATCATGTGTTAGGACCCCTAGGAAGTCCCCATGACCCCTTTTGACACATTAGAACTCTCAAGTGTGTCATAAGGGGTCATACGACCCCTTGGGACACACTTGAGTTTTGAAATGTGTCAAAAGGAGTCATCACGACTTCCTAGTGGTCCTAATGTGTGATATGGTGTACTAGGACCCGTAGGAAGTCCCACTGACCCCTCTTGACACATGAGAACACTCAAGTGTGTCCTAAGGGGTCAGACAGCCCCTTGGGACAAACTTAAGTGTTGAAATGTGTCAAAAGGGGTCATGGGGACTTCCTAGGGGTCCTAACATGGGATAAGGCGTACTAGGATCCCTATGAAGTCCCCATGACCCATTTTGACATATTTCAACACTAAAGTGTGTCCCAAGGGGTCGTACGACCCCTTGCGACACAATTGAGTGCTCTAATGTGTTTTCGGGGGTTACATCGGGACCTTAGGGGTCCTAGTACACTTTCTGAAGCCTTAGGACCCTTAGGAACCCTCTATCACCCCTTTGGAAACCTTTTGGATGCCTTATATTGGTGTAATTAACCTATGTATTAATATGTCCTATATAATATATATATTATATATATACTATACTTGATTTTATTATATATACAACAATATTTTATATATATATATATATATATATATTGTAAAATACATATTAACATATAATACATATAAAATAATATATAATATATGATGTATAATGTAACATTTAATATTAATATATATTATATAATATTTAATGTAAAATGTATATTATATAATATTTAATATATAATAGATATGATGTAATATTTAATATATATAATATATAATCTAATATATTATTTTTGATATATAATATATTGAAGTATGGAGAAATTGGAGGGAGAAAGGGGAGGGAAAATTTTAAATTCAAAATTCTTCCAGGATTTTCGGGTACCCGATTAGGCTCGGTATTGCTTTGTGCACCAAACCTACTTGGTCAACTCTTCAAATGTCACAAAAACATGTTTTTTCCCTGTTTCTCTGAGTTCCAAACTTTGACCATGTAGCTGACAATTTTTTTTTCACCCAAATTTGATGAAATGAAAAGGGTATTTTAAGGAGATTATCAACTTTCTATTGATATAATTGCTGTCAAATTTTGAATTCGGTAAGTAATTATTAGTTATTTTCTAATTGAGTTACCTCTAAAGTGCTGATTTTTATACTGAATGAAAAATGACTATAAATTTCAGACGGTATAACATTTCTGAAATTCAAAAAATGCGTCACATTCTATGCTTCACCTACTATAAGGAAAAAAAAAACAAAATTTGAATTTTGTAAAGTTTTGAATGAGTTAAGGTGGTTAGATACAGGAGTTTTTTTATTCTGAAAATGTTGTAGCAGAAAATTCATAATTAATTATTTTTTTGGAATAAAATTACAAAAAAATATGTGTCACATCTTGGCATGAGTCTACTACTTATATATAAAATCTTATAAAAAAATATTATCATTTGATCATGATTAAGGTGGTCAGACATACACCTACTGCTTATTTTTTTCCTGAAATTTTTACACTGCTGCATTGAAATCTATACTTTTCACCAATTATATTAATTTTTTTTAGAAAAGGCCTAGTAGTTTAGAAACTACATTAAATTTCCTACAGATTCTATTCTTACAACTATTTGGTATTAGGTTGATAGCTAGTTCAAATTTTCACGTCAAGTTGACTAACCTTGATTTGTTGATTTTTCATTGCCACTTAAGGGCATAGTTTGGCCCCTCATGATCTTGCACATACCGGATTATTACACAATCATACCCTCATCCGATATATCCCATTATAGTTCCCCTATAAAGATTATTATACTTTTTAGGTTAATAAATATTATGTAGTCATAATATTAATATTATGCAAGATTATTTTTAAAAGCCTCTCTAAGTCTTTATGTGACATCCCACTTCAATAGGGTTCAATGATATCGAGTATCATCAAAACATAGGATGTCATCCTAATAAAGTTAATTAAATTCCTTTTTTATTCTCATAGACATAACAATGCTTGCAAACCTTCACCAATCATGATCAAGGTTTGTGTCTCACTGGTGGTAATTGGAACACTAGGCATATTACATCTACATATAAAATATAGACTCTATAATTATAGTGGTAAACATATTCTTAATAGCCTAGTTTAATTATTCTTATTGTGTAACCCTATGTTCCTATAATAGCTTGGTTCTTAGACTAGATAATTTTTCACTTGGCATTTATAATTAAATGCTACTTGTAATTGTAGCTCCCAACATGGTAGGATACCAATCATACCATAACATTTTATTTTATTTGATTGCTTGAATATTTGGAACTCATGTGTTATAAATCAATCCATTGATCTTAGACTTAAACTTAATGAATATAACTTCTTATCATATATATCACAAACAAGAACATAGTCTAATAAATGATAGTTTCCCTTCATTGAGTATACACTTATACTTTGGTTCAATACATCTATAATATTATTTCTTCATGTACATAATAGTTTTCGTAGTAATGTTCTCATATTTAAGAGGTTGCTATATATTACTATATAAAGCTTAAATTGACTTTATGTAAATGGATTAACCATACTACCAATTTATGACAATAATAATATATCAGGGTGTGGTTGTTGTGCCACTAAATGCAGTCACCATAATTTAAAACATTATACAACCCCTATCCAACCTCATATAATTAATCTACTTCTCACTTCATATCAAAAGGTGGTCATATAGCTGGACTATTTGAGCTAAAACTCATTGCCACCTTATTTCCCTAAAGTCTAATATTAAGTTATTCAAATAATTTAAATCTTGGTTATAGTAAATTTATGGTTCATGAATCCCTCATATTAAGTTAGGTTCGTATAAACTCTTTAGTGTCAATCTAAACTTGAAAGACCATATAAATATTTTCCTTTAAGGATAAATTTCATTTGTAGAGGACATCTATAAAAAGCTTCAAATGTTGAAGAGTATTCTTAGATTTGTTTACATAGCCTCCAATTTGACCCAACTTGGACTCTTCTAAATCCTATTAAAATATCAAGTGTCAATGTGGTAGAAAAATCTAGCATACACGAAAAAGAGCCAAATTCACAATTCTAATATAATATAAGAGTGCTAGAAGAACTCAATAGAGTAAGAAGAGAGATTGTAACCATGTAAGATCATAATATTGATAGATGGTCTATACAGTTGTTACCCACCTAAGTCTCTTGAGACAAAAAGAGTTGCTTCACTAAATTCAGAGTAATAGGTTATACTTTTTTTTATTAAAAATCCATTCTCGAAGACTGATCTATCCACTTGCACCATGACTTACTACTCTGCAAACACTCTCCATCTACACTCTTCAATA
Source organism: Chamaecyparis obtusa (assembly GCA_027943335.1). Lineage (NCBI taxonomy): Eukaryota > Viridiplantae > Streptophyta > Pinopsida > Cupressales > Cupressaceae > Chamaecyparis > Chamaecyparis obtusa. Next base: position 145 of record BSBK01014898.1, on the reverse strand, counting down.
TATTTTCTTTCTAGTTTTCATGATATTCATGATAGTGTCTAAACAACAAACTAAAACAAATGGTTATTGACTATGGCATAAACTTATTCCATTACCATATGTCCCTTCACATTTGGTATTTTTGCACAAAAGTTGTTAGTCCTAG
>BSBK01014897.1:0-23718 GCA_027943335.1 Chamaecyparis obtusa | reverse complement strand
TCTATATAGATTATATATATATACATATGTATATGTATACGTATATGTATATGTATATTTATATACATATATACATATACATATACATACACACACACACACACATATATATATAATCATATATATATACATATATTATATATACTATACATATATATATATATATATATACATATATATATATATATATATATATATATATATATATATATATATATATATATATATATATATATATATATATATACACATGTACATGTACATGTATGTATATGTATATCTATATCTATATCTATATCTATATCTATATATATGCAGCAGCATCTTAGGTGTAAGAGCAATCTTGCATCACCCAAAAATATATTTATTTTTGTATTCAATAAGGACTATCTTGTGCAGAGTTGCTATTTGTAGAAACTTGCTATTTTTAGTAAGTTGGTCTTACGATCTTGAAATGTCTGATTTTACATATGGAGGTTCATCTCAGTCATATCAGCCTGCCAGCAAAGTTTCATGGCTAAATCAGGTCTAGTTTTGAAGATATTGAAAATTTTTGGTATTGGCAGCAGGGTACAAAAATTTTGAACTCAGTTTTGAAGGCTTTAGAGGCCCTTGGTGAGGTCAAAAAATTGGGTGACGGGTGCTTTGCATGACTCAAGCCTATAGAGTGCTTCGTGGCATTTCTGAAATGGGGTTATAATAGTCAATCGGGTTAACTGGTGATGACTTATAGTCTCCAGAAGTCAGGCCACCTGAAATGGTGGAAAATAATTTTCTTTCAAAATTTATGTTCAGGTTTCAAAGTTATTTTGAGCCGACTTTGATGTAATAAATTGAAAAATAAAATAATTCTAAGCTGGGTCGGCCCTTAGGGCTAAATTTCTAAAACCTTCTCGGGCGGTGGAAATTGCCTATATAAAGAAGGCCCGCAGTGTTGTCTAGGGTAGTTCTGGGTAGTAGATCTGGGTATTGATTCGAGGCCTTTGTCCTACAGAATATTGTAAGGGAATGCCCATGTGGCTTTGCATATTGTAATTTTGAAAGTTTGTAATTCCACATTTGTGGAGATAATAAGAAGCCAATTTTTTGTTCTTGCATATTATTGTTGTTATTTCTCTATTTCTGTTATGTGTTTGTGGTATTAAGGGGAGCAGCCTTCACCAAGTGGTATCAGAGTAGGAGTTCTTGAATGTGTAAATAGATGCTGACTGTGAGGCAGTTTGCACCAGGACCGTGGTTAGGGTTTCAGTGCGCATCACGAAAATGCTTCCACGAAGAGAATGTGGTGGAAGAGATGGTGCTGTGACACCTGAGGTTAGAGAGCTGCAGAGACAAGTGCGAGCATTGCAAAAAGAGATTCACAGAGGAATGAATCTTAATGTCAGAGATGAAAGCGAGGATGAAGCCAAAGAAGAATATCAAGAAGGAGAAGCTGAAATTGTGAACCAGGAGGAAGAAAGATTTTTTGGGCAATTTCCAAGATTGGAAAAAGACCTAAGATTAAGGTTCCTACATTTATAGAAATCTTAACCAGAGGAATTGATCGTCTGGATCAATGAATGTGAGGAATATTTGAGTACGAAGATGTTGAGGATCCTGATAGGGTCAAATTTGCGAAGGCCAGATTGAAAGGTCATGTGAAGATCTGGTGGCAAGAAATTCAGTTGGAGTGAAATAGAAAAGGGAAAGATAAAATTAGAAGATGGATCAGATGGTGGATAAATTGAAGTGACAGTTCATTCCTATTGATTATGAGCTTGACCTACTAAAGAAAATGCAAAGTTTGAAGCAAGCAGGAAGATCTGTTCAGGAGTATACTGATGAGTTCCATTGACTCCTCATCAGAACAGGCCATGCAGAAGCTGATAAGGAGAAAGTTGCCCGATACCTTAATGGGTTAAGGCTCAATATTTAGGAGGAGTTGAATCTAGTTTGAATGAACAGTATTGAGGAGGCATACCAATTTGCCCTAAAAATAGAGAAAAAGCTTAACAAGAACTTTGAGAGAAGACAAAATGGAAGAGGTCGTGGTGGAAGATCTGGCGGACGGTCATATGGTGGCTGAAATGAAGACCCAAAAAGAAGGATGAGGCCAGTAATAGTCAGAATTAGAGAGGAAATAATTCTAATCATTTTCAGGATCAGAGTAATAGAGATCAGAGAGGAAGAGGAAGAGGATAAGGATCTGGAAGAGGAGGCTTCCGTGGAACATGTTTTCACTGTGGAGAAGAAGGTCATAGGGCATTTGAATGTCCTTAGTGCCAAGGCAGAATAGACAAGAGAAATGAACGCCAGGCCAGAGTTGCACATGTAGATGAAGATGCTAGATCATCAAATTTTGAAGATGCTGAAAGAGGAGAAATGCTAATTAACAAAAGAGTCCTGCTGAGTGGTGAGAATGAACCTGAACAAAGGAGGAGATTGTATCGCACTAGATGCAAGTGTGAAGGTAAATGCTGTGATGTGATTATCGATAGTGGAAGCAATGACAATTTAGTGTCAGAAGAAATGGTGACAAAGTTGAAGCTCAAGAGATAGAAACACCCACATTCTTATTGGATTGCCTAGGTGCAGGATGACCACAAGGTCATGGTCAGTGAACAGTGCCTGGTAAAGTTCAAGATCGACGGGTACCAAGATGAGGTACTATGTGATATAATATATATGGATGCATGTCATATGTTGTTTGGACTTGTTCTTGGTTTACCGAGGACATAGCGGGGACATGATTCAATTTTTGTAGTAGTTGATAGATTTTTGAAGATGGCACATTTCATTCCCTACAAGAAGACTAATGATGTTGTTCATGTAGCATAATTTTTTTTCAGAGAAGTAGTGAGACTACATGGTTTCCAAAGACCATAGTTTCAGATAGAGACACTAAGTTTGTTGGATATTTCTGGTGTATATTATGGAAGAAGTTGAAGATAGATTTGAAGTTCAGTTTATCAGATCATCCACAGACTGAGGGACAGACAGAGGTGGTGAATAGAAGTTTGAGAAATTTGCTGAGATGTTTGGTTGGAGATAAGCTAATAGGATGACCTGTAGAAGATTCATCATGGCTAACAAAGGAGGAGGTTAACCCTCTTGGTTTTTCTCTGCACACCTGAGTCATGACAGGGTCACTTCTCAAATTACCCTAGGTGTCTGATGCAGGAGCTTCCTGGGTGTAAGAGCAATCTTGCATCACCCAAAAATATTTCTATTTTTGTATTCAATACGAGCTATCTTGTGCAGAGTTGCTATTTGTGGAAACTTTCTATTTTTAGTAAGTTGGTCTTACAAACTCGGAATGTCTAATTTTACATATGGAGGTTCATCTCAATCATATCAACCTGCCAGAAAAGTTTCATGGCTAGATTAGGTCTAGTTTTGAAGATATTGAAGATTTTTGGTATTGGCAGCAGGGTACAGAAACTTTGAACTCAGTTTTAAAGGATTTAGAGGCCCCAGATGAGGTAAAGAAATTGGGTTACAGGTGCTTTGTGTGTGTCAACCCTGTATAGCGCTTCGTGGCATTTCTGAAATGGGGTTATAATAGTCAATCGGGTCAACTGGTGATGACTTATGGTCTCGAAAAGTCAGGCCACCTGAAATGGCAAAAAATAATTTTCGTTCAAAATTTCTGTTTGGGTTTCAAAAGTTATTTTGAGCTGACTTTGATGTAATAAATTGAAAAATAAAATAATTCTAAGCTGGGTCGGCCCTTAGGGATAAATTTCTAGAACCTTCTCAGGCAGTGGAAATTGCCTAGATAAAGAAGACCCGTAGTGTTGTCTAGGGCAGTTCTGGGTAGTAGATCTGGGTATTGATTCGAAGCTTTGTCCTATAGAATATTGTAAGGGAATGCCCATATGGCTTTGCATATTGTAATTCTGAAAGTTTGTAATTCCACATTTGTGAAGATAATAAGAAGTCAATTTTCTGTTCTTGCATATTATTGTTGTTGTTTCTCTATTTCTGTTATGTGTTTGTGGTATTAAGGGGAGCACCCTTCATCATATATATATACATAACCATAGCTATTTATCTTCATCTCTTTGGTTAATATAATAACAGTTTCAAAATTCAAATAGGGATATCTTGATTCTAGTTATGGATAATCTATTCCTAAAATTAATAATATCAGTGATTGGTTTACTTATTCTAATTTCTAAGTCTCTATCTAATTGATGTATGAGATATGTTTTAGCTATAAATATAGTTTCAAATTTGGAAATATAAACCAAGAATCTAGGTAGTATTAATGGGTTTAAGGTAAAATGTCTCCTTGAAATAGATTTTATGTTTTATGGCTATAAGGATCACTAACCAAAGTTATATATACTCATTTTCATATAGAATGGTAAACTGGAATCAAATAACAATAGATTTAGTTTCTGTAGTAGTATTATGTGTCCAGGAAATACTTAATGGGAACCATACCCAAAAGAGCTTGAAATAAAGAAAAAGGAACACTAGAAGAAATCAAATTATTCTGTCAAAGGATTTGGCTATACGTGACATTTTGATTTAGAACCTATGTAATATTTTTCAATATAATGAGAATAAGGGAATGTCCTTAACTCTTCAAGCTCTATAAATGAAGGTATGCCTTCATATGTATCTGTAAATGAGGGAATGCCTACATAAATATTATTTTGTACTTTATAAGCTAGACCTTGGGTCTCTGGAAATAATAGAGGTTTTCTTCTGCATTATTTCCTACCATTGCCCCCATTGAATGGAGATTTCTATAATTTTCTAAAAAAAATTAATATAATACATGCGCCTCGACTTTTTACCGATAAAAAAATAAAATGATATTAAAATATAAAAATAAATATAATTACAAATTATATACATATTTTCTTGGCAAATGTTGAATATCTTCGAGATAATATTGATGAAGGGTGCTCCCCTTAATACCACAAACACATAACATAAACAGAGAAACAACAATAATTTACAATAACAAAAAATGGGCTTCTTATTATCTCCACAAATGTGGAATTACACATTTTAAAATTACAATATGCAAAGCCACATGGGCATTCTCCTTACAATATTATATAGGACAAAGCCTCGAATCATTACCCAGATCTACCCAGAACTATCCTAGACAACACTATGGGCCTTTATATAGGCAATTTCCACCGCCCGAGAAGGTTCTAGAAAATTTAGCCATTAGGATCGACCAAACTTAGAATTATTTTATTTTTCATTTTGTTACATGATATTTGGCTCAAAATAGCTTTTGAAACCCAAACATATATTTTGAAGAAAAAAAATTTTCCACCATTTCAGGTGGCCTGACTTCTGGAGACCATAAGTGATCACCAGTTGACCCCAATTCGAAAAGGGCATGAGGAGCTCTACAGTGCCTGACTCATCCAAGCTCTAGTCAGCTGAAGTTTTGACCTTATCCAAGGCTTCTAAAGCCTTCAAAACTAAGTTCAAAGTTTCTGAACCCTACTGCCAATACTAAAAATCTTCAATATCTTCAAAACTAGACTTGATCTAGCAATGAAACTTTACTGGCAAGCTGATATGAGTAAGATGAACCTCCACATGTCAAATTAGAACATTCCAAGATTGTATGGCCAACTTACTAAAACTAGAAAGTTTTCATAAATAGTAGCTATGCACAAGATAGCCCTTATTGGAAAGAAACCAGAAATATTTTTGGTTGATGCAAGATTGCTTTTACACCCAGGATGTCTTGCATCAGACACCTGGAGTAATTTGAGAAGTGACCCCATCACGTCTCAGGTGTGAAGAGGAAAACCAAGGTAGTTAACCTCCTCCCTTTTCAGCCATGATGAATCTTCAACATGTCATCCTTTTCGTCGTGCCCAAAAGTTGAGCAAAATACAACTACAAATTTTTTTTAAAACCTACTAACTATCTACCAATAATCACTCTTACGCAACTAAGAAGAGTACACTAACTAGCACAAGATCTTATGTTTACGCAAAATGGTGTAGAGAGAAAAAAAATAAACAACTGATAATATCGAAGGGTCTGACAAAACCCCAAAGGTCAAACCATAGAAGGTTGACCAAGTTGACCAAGTTTGACCAAAAGCCAAACTTCATCAAACAACTTCAAACAAAGCTAAAAGGTTCCCTAGACTATTAGCTTCGATTGACACGTAAATCAAGATAGTTGACTAAAAGTCAACCAAAGTTGACCAAAAGTCAACCATCACTGAAATATGCACAACCAAGCTAAAAGAAAATAAAATGCATCTAAGAATACTTGGGCACGCAAATTGAGGCATTTAACCAAGGTTTGACTAAAAAGTCAACTATGTAATAAGACAACCAACAAGTCTGTTAAGGTCCAATTGATTAGAGACTTGATCACAAGGGTCAAACTAGAGAAGGTTGACCAAGTTTGACCAAGTTTGACCAAAAGTCAAACTTCACTGAACAGCTTCCAAGCTATTGTATAGGGTTTCCTAAACTGCATGATTCAACTAGCATGCAAATTGAGATAGTTGACTAAAGTCAACCAGAGTTGGCCAAAAAGTCAACCATGTATCAAACAACATGCCATAAAGTTAAAAAGGTTAAAAAGTTAATGAAAAATACTTGGGCATGCAAATCGAGGTGTTTGACCTAGGTTTGACCAATGGTTGACCAAAAGTCAACTATGCCCAAATATGACTAACGATGATCTACTAAGGTTTAAAACATAACATAGACTATTTGTGCATGCAAACCAAGGCTAATGCCCTAGGTTTGACCAAGGGTTGACCAAAAAGTCAACTATGCACAAAATGGTCAACATGACCATTAAGGTCAAATTGACTTGAGGTTTGACTAAAGGAAGAAGAAATAAAACCCTAAGATGACTATAACGTTCCCTAGTTGAATAGTTAGAGTTATCCTAAAAGTTTGATATTCTAATTAATTAACTCCAAATATATAATTATCCCATTTACATAGTTACAAAGTATTGAGAAATAAATCTAATGCAACACATCATAATCTGAACATTACAATATTTTAATCTAATTTGTTTAAGCCAATGTGTTCAAATGTTTTAAAAAAATAATAAGCTAAAATAAGTTCTTTAATAGGTTTAACCCAATCTTAACGTTGAAACGTCTAGAATGAATTAGGAGTTACTAATTCTAATTTAAATGTAAATAAAAGTTGAATTTAATTCTAAAATAAAATCTATCTAAAAATAAGTTTAAGTTCCCTATAATGACTTAGACTTTACTAAATACAATTTAATCTTGATAAAATTCAATTTATCTAATATACTTGAAACACCGAATACTTAATAATAATAACACCCTTATTATATTCTTTTTTTTTTTTATAATTGCTGGTGTAAATTTAATTTCCAAAACAGCAAGTATGTAGAGAATTTATTTTTAAAATTAAATTACATAATTGCATTCATATTAAGTGGCTAAACAACTTGTAGGAATCAAAATTTCAATTTAGGCCTTTTTATTTTTTGATAATTTTCAAGAAATTTTCTAAGTACAAAATATAAATTTAAAATAACATTTCACAATATAACATTATAATTAATTTATTTAAATTATCGTAATACAAGTAAGATTAAGATAATTCAATACTATCGAATTTGAATATACCTTATAACACTATAATCTATAATATGCATAATGATGCCATAGACAATCATGGAGTTTGTCCAATTAAAATGACATTTAAATGTCCAAATTGCTTCATAATCCATTAAACCCAAAATTTAATCCATAATTTCATTTTCAATACATTAAATAACAATAAAATTTACAAATTTAAAATGTATGATTTACAAAGAAATCCTCGATTTCTGAATTTCAAACATAACTTGAAATGCAAGGTTACAACAAATTTTACAATTTTGAATTTCAAACTCAACAATATTACTAGCTCCTATATCCAGCTGGGTACCTGATAGAGTGAGGTTGACCATGGAGGCTCACCTCCCAACCTAGGCCTTTTCAAGGCCACCCCTGAGCTAGGGGATCCGAACTGGAACATGGTACAAACAGTCACTCAAGCATGAAGGAAAAACATCCATACACAAATACATTTAAGTCATAATCCCAACAAGGTTTTAACAAGAGGAAGGCCTCCAAAAGACCTTCCTGAAAATGGGGTAGAGGTGGACTACTAGGTGGAGAAGCCAGAACAAGATACAAATATCCCAAGCCACACATGGACTTGGGAAGACCATCTCCAAGAGATACGATCTAACTCTCCTTATGCCCCCCAGGTGCCCGTAGGCCATGTTTGGCATCATGGGTATCGTGGAACCCCATGTTTTATCCCTCCACACATTGGAGACTCTACACATCCTAAGTCTACATCCTACTACCCCCTTCAAGGTTACTCCACCTTCCCTAAGGTGAGTAAACCTTGAAGAAACCCATCCCAAAATGAGATCACAAAGTAAAAACAATATTTTTACAGAACATAAATTTTACAACATGAACCATAAAAAGCCACGGACTCCATTAATGGAGCTCCAAGCTCAAACATATGCAAGAAATAACAAAAATAGCACAAGGCCTACCTTGATCCAAGCAAAGGTTGAAATCTTGAAAAAAAAACTTGAACTCCTTCCAAAGCTAGCCTCTCTCCTAAGCTTTTTCCAACAAGTGGTCTCCAAATCTAGAGAGTGGGTGATCAATTAAAATCTTACTCTAAGTTTCTCCTAAATAGGTAAACCTCCTAAACTCTAGGAGCCAATCAGAAGAGAGGAAGAAACCTCCATTCCCTTCTTCCCACGTGCCTTCCTTCACCATAAATGGAGTTGAATGCAAGTTTGGGAAGAAGAGAGAGGTTAACCAAAACCTCACAACTCTTCAATATCGTGCAAAATGAAAACTTTGACTTTAGAGGGGTCATTAATGAGTTTTAAGGCTCTTAATGGGTTGAAAATGACCCCTAACCCCTAAGGTATCAACTTGGGTAGTTAAAAATGACCCCAATTAGCCTATGGGAGCCCAAAAGACCCTCCTAAACCCCTCCTAAAGTTTAAGCACGGATTTCTGGTCTTTGTTGACTTCTAGAAACTTCTCAACCCAAAGTTAGTTGATCCTACCCTAAGGTTACACCCTAGTCAAGCCCTTGACCCATACAATATTAAAATACTTAACCATGCCAACACTTAAGCCAAAATTTGCCAAATTTGGCACATTAAATAAAATAATAGACATGGCTAATACACATAGATATTTTCTAAATTAGATACACTTATGCAAACCACATATACGAATAAAAGACTACACAATGAGGTCCACGTCTCTTTATACAAAGAGGACCTTGGAATGCATGGTATAAACATAGGTTTCAATACTGGATCCCTGCATTTAGATCCATGGTCAACTTATCCTGCACACTCAATGCACACATCAGTAGGTCCAATTAACATGATATAAACATAATACATTGAAACTGCTTGGTTTAAAACTATGTCTGTAAATCAATCCATTAAGCACAATTTTGGTTTCCTAAACCAACTTTTCTTCGCAATAGTTTTAAAACATCATATAACATCATATGTAACATAATTGTAACTGAAATTGAAACATAACATGTAGTATCTCGAGTGTACCCTGATTACATAATCAGGTACTGAACATATAATATAGGATTCAATAGATCCTCAAATACTTAGGTGTCTCAAAAGTCTAGTATGTCTATAAAATAAGTACTGAAAGCATGGAAAACATAATAGTAATAGTATGACTGTCTGGTAGGTCTCACACTTTCCACTTGACCAGATATTCTTCATATGTCTCATTCCTTGTTCTTCTACCAACACAACTATCCAGTATGTCCTCAATCTCTTTGGTATCTAAACTAGTTGCTAGAATACTCCACTGTGCTACTGTGATCTCATATTCAACACCTCCTACATGATACTCTATCAAATCTGAAATGTTAAACATTGGTGAAATATTGAGCTTAGTAGGCAATTCTACTTCATATGCATTTCCTGAATCATACTTCTTCAGTATTTTACATGGCCCAAACTTTTTCATTTTTAGCTTGTTGTATGTACCAATTGAAAATCACTCCTTCCACAAATGAACCATGAATTCATCTCCAACCTAAAATTTCTTATGCCTCCTTTTCTCATCTACCTTAGCCTTATGCTACGAATTCATCTTGGTAATGTGCTTCCTCACCTCCTCATGGATGTTCTTCAAGTGTTCTGCAAAATCCTCAGCTTCAGCACTACTTATTTCTCCTTTATCTATCTTTCTCCACTTAGATGCATTTCTGGGACTAGTACAATATACAATCTGGAATGGTGATTTACACATGCTCCTGTTGACAAAATTATTGTATGCAAATTCTACATGTGGTAAAATCAAATCCCATCTTATTGGCTTATCTCCAACCAAAGATCTCAGAAAATTCCCCAAACTCATATTCACCACCTCTATCTATCCATCAGTCTATGGATGATGTGATGAACTGAACTTCAAATCTATCTTCAACTTCTTCCATAATGTATGCTAGAAATATCCAACAACCTTAGTGTCTCGATCTGAAATGATGGTCTTTGAAAAACCATGTAGTCTCACCACTTCTCTGAAAAAAATTTATGCTACATGAACAACATCATTAGTCTTCTTGCAAAGAATGACATGTGCCATCTTGAAAAATTTGTCAACCACCACAAAAATTGAATCATGTCCCCACCAAGTCCTCGATATCATCCCCAGGCTTCTTTGGTATAGGTAAGGGCTGATACAATCCTATATTTTGCTTCACTCCTTTCGCCATCTGACATACTTTGCAACCCTATACAAACTTCTTGACATTTTTCTGCAACTATGGCCAATAATAATTCTCACAAACCAAAGCAAGGGTTTTATCTCGACCAAAATGTCCAGCCAATCCTCCACTATGCTTCTTCTTAATGAGATTCTCCCTCATAGAACTTTGTAGAATGCAAAACTAACTCCCTCTGAATAGAATATCATCATAAATGATGAAATCCAACCACTTCATTCTGTCTAGAGTAACAGGTTCTTTACAAGCTTTCCAAGCTTCTCCAAAATCAAGATCATCTGGATACAAATTCTTGAGTTCCTTGAACCCAACCACCTCAATCTGCATTTCTGTCAGCAATAGTTTCCTTCTGCTAAGCGCATCTACAACCCTATTAGACTTTCCACTCCTATATTTCAAAATAAATGTATAACTCTAAAAAAACTCAACCCATTTTAAATGCCTTTGATTCAACTTTCCTTGACTATTCAAATATTCCAAAGTTTGATGATCAGTATACAAAACAAACTCCTTAGGAAGGAGATAGTGTCTCCACTTCTTCAATGCCTAAACTATAGCATAAAATTCATGATCATAAATAGAATATTTTCTCTTGGCATCATTTAGCTTTTCACTAAAATAAGTAATAGGTTTACCTTCTTGGCTGATATCAACTCCTATTGTAGTACCACTAGCATCACAGTCTACTTGAAACACCTTATTAAAATTTGGAAGTGTTAAAATAGGCTGTTCTGTAACTTTTTGTTTCAACAGTTTAAAATTCTTACCTACCCCATTAGTCCACTTAAAATCTTTTCTATCCCCTCTCATTGTTTCAATCAAGGGTCCACAAATACTACTAAAATTTTTAATAAATATTTTGTAAAAGCTAGCCAAACCATGAAAAGATCTTACTTCAGTAGCACTCCTTAGAGTAGGCCATTCAATCATAGCCTGCACTTTCTATGGGTCTATTTTTAGACCTTCTACTGAAACTACAAATCACAAATACACTAACTCTTTCATCACAAAACTGCACTTCTTCAACTTAATCAACAATTTCTTTTCCCTCAACTTCTCAAACACCATACAAATATGCATCATATGCTCCTTCGATGTCTTACTAAAGATCAAAATATCATCTAGATAAATAATTACAAACTTACCCATAAACTCTTTCAAAAAATCATTCATGAGCTGCATGAAAGTTTTCAATGCATTGGTTAGCCCAAAAGACACGACTAACCACTCATACAGTCCTTCCTTTGTCTTGAAGGAAGTCTTCCACTCATCTCCTTCTCTAATCTGAATTTGATGATATCCACTCTTCAGATCTATCTTTGAGAAATACACAACTCCACTCAAACAGTCTATAATATCATCCATTCATGGCAATAGAAACCTATACTTGATTGTGATCTTGTTTATTTCCATGGAGTCTGTACACATCCTCCATTCTCCATTCTTCTTTGGTGCTAATACCACTGGTATGACACATAGACTTAGGTTCTCCTAAATCAACCCATTCTATAACAACTCATGTACTTGTCTGTTCAACTCTTCACTTTTTTTTGGTGTCATTTTGTGTGCTACCTTATTTGGAAAACTGGCTCCTAGAATTAGGTCCATCTAATGACTGATCTTCCTTACTGGTCGTAATCCATTAGTTACATTATTAGATACAATATCCTAAAACTCATTCAACATATTTGCAACTTCTATAAGTACATCTCCTACTTCCTCTTTACCAACTTTTGGAATTAAAGCAAAATACACATGCTCATGCCTCATATGATCTAGGAATTTTCTTTCATCAACAAAATTTATTCTTGCACTACCACATACCTTTTCTTCTATATCATTCAATGGCTTTAGCTTATGTCACACTCCATCCTTTGTCGGGGAATAGGTATTCACACAACCATCATGTACATCACATCTATCAAACTACCATGGTCTATCTAACAACATATGACATGCATCCATAGGTATGATATCACATTGTACCTCATCATGGTACCCACCAAGCTTGAACTTTACTAGGAACTATTCACTAGCCATGAACTTGTGGTCATCCTGAACCCAGGAAATCCAGTATGGATGTGGGTGTTTCTGTCTCTTGAACTTCAACTTTTTCACCATTTCTTCTAACACCAAATTCTTAGTGCTTCCACTATCAATAATAAGATCACAATATTTACCCTCACACTTGCATCTAGTGTGAAACATACTTCTCCTTTTCTTAGGTTCATTCTCACCACTCAACAGGACTCTTATGTTAATCAATATTTTTCCTCTTTCAGCATCTTCAAAATTTGATGATCTAGCATCTTTATCTACATGTGCAACTCTGGCCTAGCCTTCATTCCTCCTATCTTTCCTTCCTTGGAATTGAGGACATTCAAATTCCCTATGACCTTCTTCTCCATAGTGAATACATGTTCCATGAAAACCTCCTCTTCCAGATACTTGTCCTCTTCCTCTTCCTCTTTGCTCTTTATTACTCTGATCTTGGAAGCGATTGGAATTATTTTCTCTCTGATTCTGCCTACTACTAGCCTTGTCCTTCTTTTTTGGATCTTCATTTCGGCCTCCATAGGACCATCCACTAGATCATCCACTGCAACCTCTTCCATTTTGTCTACTCTCGAACTTCATGTTTAGCTTTTCTTATACTTTTAGGGCAAACTGGTATGCCTCTTCAATACTATTCATTCGAACTAGATTTAGCTCCTCCTGAATACTCAACCTCAACCCATTAAGGTAATGAATGACTTTATCCTTATCAGCTTCTGCATGGCCTATTCTGATGAGGATTTTATAGAAATCCTCCATATACTCTTGAACAGATCTTCCTGCTTGCTTCAAGCTTTGCATTTTCTTTAGTAGGTCAAGCTCATAATCAATAGGAATGAACTATCACTTCAATTTATCCACCATCCAATCCCATCTTATAATTTTATCCTTTCCTCTTCGATTTTGATTCAATAGAATCTCCTACCACCAAATCTTCGCATGACCCTTCAGTCTGGCCTTCACAAATTTGAGCCTATCAGGATCCTCAATATCTTCATACTCAAAATATTTTTCACATTAATTGATCCATTCGATCAATTATTCTAGGTTAAGATTTTATAAAAATTTAGGAACCTCAATCTTAGGTCTTTTCCCAATCCTAGAAATGGCCCGAAAAGGTCTTTCTTCTTCTTGATTCAAAACTTTGTTTTCCCATTCCTGATCATAATTTCCTTCTTCTTTGGCTTCACCCTCACTTTCCCCCCTTTGATATTAAGATTCATTTCTTTGCAAATCTCCTTTTGCAATGCTCACACCTATCGCTTCAGTGCCCTAACCTTAGGTGTTACAACACCAGCTTTTCCACCACGTTCCCTTCATGGAGGCATTTTCATGATGTGTGTTGGAACCCTAACCACGGTCCTGGGGCAAATTGCCTCATAGTCGGTGATCTATTTACACACTCAAAAACTCCCACTCTGATACCACTTGATGAAGGGACATAATAGAAATAGAGAAACAATAACAATTTGCAAGAACAAAAAATGGGCTTCTTATTATCTCTACAAATGTGGAATTACAAATTTTAGAATTACAATATGCAAAGCCACATGGGCATTCCCCTTACAATATTCTATAGGAGAAGGCCTTGAATCATTACCCAGATGTACCCAGAACTACCCTAGACAACACTACGGGCCTTCTTTATATAGGCAATTTCCACCGCCCAAGAAGGTTTCAAAAAATTTAGCCATTACGGCTGACCAAACTTAGAATTATTTTATTTTTCATTTTATTACATCATAGTCAGCTCAAAATAAATTTTGAAACCCGAACATAAATTTTGAAAAAAAATTATTGTCTGCCATTTCAGGTGGCCCGACTTCCAGAGACTATAAGTCATCACCAGTTGACTGATTGACTATTGTGACCCCAATTCAAAAAGGGCATGAGGAGCTCTACAGTGCCTAACTTGTGCAAGCTCAAGTTAGCCAAAGTTTCAACCTTACCCTGGGCCTTTAAAGCCTTCAAAATTGAATTCAAAGTTTTTCTACCCTACTGCCAATACCAAAAATTTTCAATATCTTCAAAACTAGACCTGATCTAGCCATGAAACTTTATTGGCAGGCTGATATGAACCTCCACATGTGAAATTAGAACATTTTGAGATCATATGGCCAACTTACTAAAAAATGAAAGTTTCCATAAATAGCATCTCTGCACAAGATAACCCTTATTGAAAAGAAACCAGAAATATTTTTGGTTGATACAAGATTTCTCTTACACCAAGGATACTCCTACATCAAATATATTGACCACAGATCCCAAAACAAGGAATAATAGGATTAATATTGGAGGAATGAGTAACTTAGACTAAGCACTTAATTTCTCTCTCCTGAAAGATGAAGATGTACAGGCTGCCATTAAGATTATAGCTTGGTTTAATGAGGAAGTGGCCCATCAGGATTCTGAGGTGGACAGATGGAATCAAACCACAACATCATGGAAAAAGATGCTTAAGATTGTGGGAAAAAAAGGCCAAGGATGCTAGGAGGAAAGAATTCAACTTAGTTGTAAACCTTTAAGAGGTTGAACTACAGATTCAAAGCTCTCCTATAGATCCGCTTCTATTGGACAAGGTGGTGAGTTGTAGAGACTCTCTTAGGAAGCGCCATCTAGAGTGTACTAGAGGTGCTAAGGTGAGAGCCATAATTAACTGGCTTAACCTAGGAGACAAAGGGTCTAAATTATTTTTTCACACTCTGAAAAAGAAGGAAGCGAGGAGCATGATTTCTTGCATAATTTATCAAGGTTCTACTATCATAGCACAAGAGGAGATTGTGGATACCTTTTCCAAGTTCTATAGTAACCTTTTCACCATTGAAGATAATGGATCTATGGAGTTGGCTAAAAAGAATATCAATGGTCTCATCCCTACTAAGGTGTAAGAGGAAGATGCAATTATGATTGGAAGGGAACTCTCAGTGAGTGAAATCAGGAATATTATTATGAGTATGGCCAATGATAAGGATTCTGGTCCTGATGGTTGTACATTGGAATTCTATAAGGCTAATATCTCCTGGGTGAGTGATAGTTTCTTTAAGATATACCAAGAGGCCATAGAAGCAAGAACCCTAGGTCCTATGTTGAATGTTGGCCTAATCAATCTGATCCCCACAGAAGGTGATAGACTACTAATCAAGAATTGGAGGCCAATTACCCTACTAAATGTAGGCTACAAGATCCTTTCCAAAGCTCTATCCATAAGGATTGTTAATGTGATCCCTAAGGGGATTAATAATACCCAAACAAGATTTGTCAAGGGTAGGTATATATTAGAAAATCTGATTACCTATTGGGAGGCTATGGACTGGTTCAAATCTTTAGGACAATAGAGTTCCATGGTCCTAATAGACTATGAGAAGTCTATGTGCAAGATCATGGTATGCCAAAAAGCGGCGATGTGAAAAAGAAGTACTGATTGATAGACTATTTGAAAAACAACTATAACTTTTAAATAATATAGCATTTTTAAAATTTGAAATGTACATCACATTCTATGCTTCACCTAATATAATAATAATAAACAATTCTTTCAATTTGATGAAGTTTAGACTAAGTTAAGGTGGTCAGATACGAGAGTCTTTTATATTTAGGAAAATTTGTAGTAGAAAAATCATAATTAATTATTTACATAGAAAAAAATACAAAAAATATACATCACATCCAAACATGATTCTACTACTTTAATATAGAATCTTATAAAAAAATATTATCATTTGATTTTTTTTAATGCGGTCAAACATACACCTATTTGTTATCTTTCTAGTCTTGATTGATAGACTTATTGAAAAATAGCTATAACTTTCAAATTGTATAACATTTTTGAAATCCAAAATATGTGTCACATTTTATGATTCTCCTACTACAAGAAAAATATATATATATATATAAAATTCAATTTGATAAAGTTTAAACTAAGTTAATGTGGTCAGACACGAGAGTTTTTGTATTCTAGAAAAGTTGTAGAAGAAAAATCATAATTAATTATTTACTTAGAAATAAATTTAAAAAAATATGTTTCACATCTAGACATGAGTCTACTACTTACATCTAGAATATTGTAAAAAATTATTATCATTTGATTGTTTTTAAGGTTGTCAGACATACACCTACTTATTTTTTCTTGAAATTTTCATACTACTACATTGAAATTTGAAATTTTCAACATATAGAATAATTATTTTTCAAAAATGGCCTAGTATCTTACAAACTAAATTCAATTTTCTACCGATTCTCTTCTTACATATTTTTGATATAATATTAATAACTTGTTCATTTTTTATGTCAACTTGCCTAAACCCGATTTTCTAAATTTTCATTACCACTTAAGAGCCTAGATTGGCATACCATGATCTTGCACATAACCCAGAATATATATGATCATATTGAATGGAGGTTTATCTTGGTTATATTGGAAAGGCTTGGATTTCCACCCTCTTTTTGTAGAATGGTATCCACCTTACTAAAGGGGGTGGTGGAAGCAGTGGAGGTTAATGGGGATCAAAATCAGGCTTCTTTGAACTTACCAGGTCCATCAAGCAGGACTTCCCTCTTGCCCCTCCCTCTTTGTCATAGCTGTAGACTCCCTCCACTACCTTCTTAGAGATGATTCCATATCTCCTTGAGTGAAAGGTATCTCCCTATCCAATGGTCAGGAAGTGTCCAATATATAATTTTCAGCTTAAACAACCACTCTCCTCTATCTTTAAGAAAACAATATGAGACTCCTTATGAACAAACTTGACTTATTTTTCCAAGCCTTGAGTAGTAATAGCTCTACCTCTAAATAGGTTATGCTAGGATGGGATAACAACCCTCGAGTGTGGTGGGACAAATTTGACTTTGAATGGGGAGGTCCCAGACCATATTGTAAGATATCTTGGTATTCCATTTGCTGTGGACCCTAATATTAATGGGATGTGCGGTTGGGTCAAAGATGGAATCCTCAGTAAACTAGATAACTAGGACAACAACCTCCTCTCTTTCCCTGGTAGATTACAAGTTTGTCAAAAGGTCCTCTCTTCTTACCCAATTTACTTCTCTTCTACCTAGTTGTTCAACCAAAACTAGTTCAACATTGTTCACAAGATTATCAGATATTACCTCTAGTCTGATGGGATATGGAATAAGAAACTACAAGAAGTGTCTTGGGAATGGTGTACCTGAGAGAAGGCCTGGGGAGGTCTAAGTCTGAAAGATCTCAAGACACTAGGTGTAGCTCTCATAGTTAAATGGATTTCTAAAGCCTCCTTAGGAGAGGAACCATGATAAATATTGATTAGGAGTAATCTTACTAGAGCTCGCCCAGTCAAAGCGAGGTCCCAGTCTAATATTTTCTACTCACAACTTATTAGCATTGATGATAGCATTGCAGTAAAAGGTTCTAATGTCTTCAAGTCTCTATAGAAGAGTTGGAAGTATGTTAAGAAATTCATTTGTAACACAACTCCTTTAGAAGTTGGGAAATTGATCTGTGGGTCCAAATCTATCTGGTGGAACTTAAAATACAAAGGTAAGCCTCTTGAATGGTTGTTGTTCTCCTGAGAGTTTCTCCTTTTATACATTTATAACTTGCTCACCCAAAGCCCTGACATTCTTACCCATGCTATTTCCAAATGGCAGATAGATGTTCTCCCCTCTGATTGGAATTTATACTTCACCTAATTGCACGATAGACCCACTAAACCCAAAATCATCTATTTCTTATGGTGGCTCCTTCTACATAAGCACCCTTTCAAGAAATTGGGAGGGATCCTAATTTATGTACTCTTTGTAAGTAGGTTGAATGTGTCTTTCATGTCTTTTTTGAGTGCTTCTTTGCAGTTAAAATTTTGAAGATGTTTTGACTCACCTATAAATATCACTTTAATAGTATTCATGTCATTTATGGGTGCATTAACAACATAAAATATTACAATATTTTTCGGTCTATTCTTTCTTCTATTATATTGTGGGTTATTTGGAAGGCTCTAAATAATGATGTGTTGGCAGGGAAGAGCATGAATCTTACTGAGTCTCTAAGGAGAAAAATATTTTTTGATGTTTCCTTGCAAGTTAAAATAGTCATTAAGATGAAGGAAAGTAAGTTCCTTGAGATCTTGAGAGATTGTGAGACCACCATCAACAAGAAGGATACTGCACATGGGTATACATCCATGAAACTTGGAGCATAATTTGGAGATAAGCTTGTTGACTTCATTGAACAAGTGAAAAGGACCAATCTACCTTCGGAACGAGGTGCTACAGGGTATAAAATAGCTGGCTATAGGGCACATGTGATCATTGGATACACTTTTCTATCCCCTGACTCTAATGAGGCAGATTTTGAACATGATGATCCTTCTATGTAACTTTCTTTTATGCTTTTAGTCAAATAATAATACTATAGATACTCTCTTGATAATGATAAGTGTATTATTTTGAGCTCCTTTTTGGTCTGGTTGGGATGGTTTATGTAGCCTTCGATATAATATGTCATATACTCTAATGTAACCTTTTGGTTCCTCTGATATGCAATAGAAAACTAAATATTATTCATATTTATATATTATTATATCAATAATATATTATATTTTTATCATATTATATTTATTGTACTAATAATATATTATATTATTTAATAATGTGATTATATAATGTTATATTGTTTTCTTTTAATAATTAATAATAAATTATATAATAATTTATTATTAATGATTCGATTATTAATTTATTATTTAATATTAAATCCTATTCGCAAGAGGAATTTTTTGATCAATTGGACCTATAGTACTTACCAATGCATAATGTCATGCCCTGACCCTACTCTTTTCAACTTTCTTAGTTTGCTTTAGGTTGATGTATTTTGATCTAGTTAGTAGATGGGACATTTTAAATCTGAGCACTATTTTGTTTATATTCCAGACAGTTAGTTTAGAATTTGTGAGATACATTCATCATTAATACAGTTTGTGTATGTTAGTTTGATTTTAATCAGTGTTAACTATCTTGTCGTTTGTCTGAATTTTGGAATTCATGATTTCATCTCAAAACTGACACAAGTCTTTGATATTGGTAGCTGTTTTATAATGAATTCTTTGCTGCTAGTTTATCGTTGCAGGAATTCCAGTTATTGCCAATGTTCATGAATATTAGATGTGGATATTTTCTAATGGGTTTGGAATATATTTACATCTTAGTATACTTGGTTTCTGTATACTATCTCAATTATATTCATCATTGTGAATATGGTGTTTGCAAAGGGTAATTTGAAGTCATATGGGTATATATGTATAATTTGAAATTAAACATATATAAACATATCTATCGTGATACAAAACTGTTATTGATTTTTAAAATTGGTAATTACTCATATAAGATAATTATTTATTTATATAAATATATGTGTGTGAAAATAGATTTACACATATATTCATATAAATATGGATGTAAGGTAATATTGTTACTACATTTGTTAACTATTTATTTATATAAATATATGTGTGAAAATAGGTTCACACATATATTCATATAATTGAGGTCTTAAATCATTGGAATTTAATATTTTAAATGCCATTCGTGGCATTGGAAGGTAGTACATTGATGTCACTGTGGCACTATGAGACATTAGCAATGTTTATTAGCAATGTTTTAACAAAAGCTATTATCGATGCTCAGCATCGTATGACTATTGTTGGGTACCACATTTATTTGGTGATTCGTGCATAGCACTTTACTTGGCTAGTATGTAGCCAGTTGTGGGAAGTCAGTTACGGTCTAGCATGGTTAATTAAGAGACTTAAATTTTGTTTTCCCCCTTCTCTGAGCCAGTATGGGAAGTTGTCGCCATTTGAGCATAGTGTTTTCTGAACTGTTCCTTGTATTGTGGAAATATTGCTCGACAATAATGGTGAAGTTACTAATCGGTTGCTCAAGCCAATTCCTGGCTATTCTCAAGGCAATGTTCTCAGTTGGATTTTCATTTGAATGGTTCTTCTCCTTTTATGCCTAGCTTAATTGGTATTTTTCCAGTCAGTTGGTGGTTTGGTTTGAGGGCTACGAGCTGATTCTAAGCTAGAGGAGGATGATTCATTTCTGTTGCTGGGTTTTAGTTTGGATTTTGGGCTTTGATTCTATATTTTTTTTAAAAGGTCAGGGCCAGTATTTCTATCCCTCTCTCTTAATACTGTGCATTTTTTTGTTTGTATAAATGATGCTTTGTTATTATCTGTGAAGAAAGATTCAGATATGGGTGAGAGAGAAATCTCTCACACATATTTGAATCCAATCTTTTAGCCTTGCCAGTGTTGATTATGCATATAGTTTATATGTTGTTATCCATATGCAAAAAGGGTATTATAAATAGTTTGGAAAACTTAGCTTTGACCTTGATAGTTGATAATGTTGAT
This sequence comes from Chamaecyparis obtusa, assembly GCA_027943335.1. Taxonomy (NCBI): domain Eukaryota; kingdom Viridiplantae; phylum Streptophyta; class Pinopsida; order Cupressales; family Cupressaceae; genus Chamaecyparis; species Chamaecyparis obtusa. The sequence goes on along the minus strand of BSBK01014897.1, from coordinate 2,510 downwards.
GGAATATATTGCACAACAATGTTACTTTTTAGAAAATGATTTATCGCCTTTTGGTAGGAGTTCGAACATGGAGTCAATTGGGTTTTGAGTTGTGCTTCGTTTGAAGACATAGCATGAGGATGTTTCAATATGATATAAGGGTTTTTAGTTGAGAATATTAGACAACTAAAAAACTATAGTTATGATCTGTTAAAATGTATGAAGTCAGACGGCTATCTGGGTATTCTGTTTTGTATAATGCATTAGTAAATGTGATAAGAAACTGTTCAGTTTGGGAAGGGTTTATTCTTAAGAAATAGAAGGGTTATTAAGTTCTACAGGCAGATGCACAGCATAATTATGTGATAGGAAAACAAAAATAAAATTAGCTCGTATTCTCAGCTATTGTCTTTGGGCATCTATCGACACTGTTATGCTCATTTCTTATGGGGACAGTAATATCTTAGTTTATTTCTTAAACAAACTACTAGGTACATATTAGTAGTATCAAACATATTGAACCGAATTACTTGTCTTTTCCTTACATTTGATACGGGTCGAGTTTTGTTTATATGTGTTGGGTTTTCAATAGTAAACTCTGTAATTGTCATTTGATTTATCTTGGTTCGAATATTGACATGACAGTTAATATTATAGTGAATTCATGGGTTATTGGTGAAGAGTTGATCTCAGCACTATGGAAACATTGTTATTCATTTCTTTCAAAGAGAAAGTTCAAGTCTTCATTTGATATTGAATGTTAATGATTTATGTAGTTTGTTGACAATTCAATAGGAAGTCTTCAGACTAGTACATTTGCTAATAATATAAGGGTATATTGTTAGACCAGTGGGTCGATATTATATCAGAATATGATACATATACTAGTTAATGTTGTTGAGATGGAAATCTATCCCTATCGAGGCAGAATGATATGCTACAGTTTCTTAAAATCAATGTGAAGTTCTTATGAAATCTATCTATTTTAAATGTGATTATACTTCTATACACAAAAGAGATGAAAATCAAGGTTATGATTGAATCTATATTTGAACAGTGAGGTGTAGTTTATGATTTTCTCTGTCCTTGTAGTTTTGTTGTTACTTATTAAGAGAAAGATCCTTATCTGTGGAACCATGTTACAATGAAATTTGTATTGTTTTATGTGATTTATCAAAACTACATGAAAATGTTAACTTGATATAGCCAATGGGATGAAAATATAGTATTTGATTGGTTCGCAAGTCTAGCATTAATTGTCTGCAATCTGATGATGTTATGAGCACAGAAAAATAATTTATGATTTGTCGATACTAGATTTGTGAAATGAACCATATGCTTACTTATCAACTTTGATTTGTATCTTGTGTTGTAAGTGTATGAATTCATTGTGGGTATTGAATACTGAATCCGTTGATTGTTCTACTATTTTGTTAGTTGGATAAATGTGAATTATGAAATGGAACTGCGGATATAGTTTTATATCTCTGATCTGTTCTATTGCCAAAATGATAGAATCATGTGGACAATAGATTGATTTCTATTTACATGTACTTGTCTGGAAGAATCAGTTATGATGTGATAATTGAGAATTCAGTTGATGAACGCATATTGAGGTGGCTGAATTTGGGATACCAGTTCAGCTGACAAGTGAAAATCCTTAAAATTAATTGGGTGGGAATTCATATTAAAAAAGATAATTTTCCTTCCATATGTCTATGATCTATGTGATCAAGAATGAAGTATGGGGCTAAGTTCCTATTACATTTTTTAACAAGTACAATAGTTAACTGTAGCCCTGTTATGTTTCTAAACGAGTACAACAGATTACCTTTCGCTATAAGATAATTCATGAGCACAACCATGGATGTAGTATCATGATTCTTCAGTGATAAATCAACTTGGTATATATGTGCATCATCAAACTGAGTTCTTACTACGAGTTTACTTCTTTTGTGCATGTTAAAGATTGATTTCTTGTGAATGTTAATTGAAATATAGGCATTATATTTAGTTATATATATATATATATATATATGTGTGTGTGTGTGTGTGTGTCTGTGTGTGTGTGTGTATATGTATATATATATATATGTATATATGTATATATATATGTATGTATATATATATATATGTATGTATATATATCTATATATACATATATATATACATATGTATATATATATATACATACATACATATACATACATATATATATATATATATATATATATATATATATATATATATATATATATATATATATATATATATATATATATATATATATATATATATATATATATATATATATATATATATATATATAGATGTATGTATATATATATATATGTATATATATATACATATATATATATACATCTATACATATATATATACATATACATATATATATATATATATATGTATATATATATATATATATATATGTATATATATATATATATATATGTATATATATGTATATATATTATATATATATGATATGTATATGTATATATATATATATA
>BSBK01014896.1:55000-85000 GCA_027943335.1 Chamaecyparis obtusa | reverse complement strand
ATGGAACGTGCCAAGTGCCAAGGCCCATGGCAAATGCAACTGTCGTAAACTTCGGAACAAGCGCATCTTTCAGTCAAACAAATGACATACACACTGTCGCAATTCTCTACGACACTCGTGCGTGGCAAAATTCAACTAAATATGAAGATGAGAACTTCCAACTGCACAAGGGCTGGGCAGAACTACAAGAAATGCTCACTCCGCAATTTATTATCGCGCCTACCATCTCGGAAAGGGGTACAAGTGCACACGTTCATCCAAGCAAAGAGGATGAAATGGAGTGAAGGGGCAAGATCCAAAAGTTCCGGAGGTACAACTCCGAGAACAATCGAGAGCAATGCCGAATTACATGTCAACTCTGTTACTAGGCAAACAAGTGTTGTACCTGAAGAAATCGACAGTCCTCACAATGGCCCGAGGCCAATGCTCCGACTTAATCAATTTTCTCCAACAAACGCCATGCCACCTTTCACAAAGGGATTTTATCCATCCAAAACCGAATTAATCACTTGCAGCAAAGTGACCCAAGAGCTAGACGGGGGCTGACCCAGTAATTGTCTTCCATGTCACTACAACGAAACATTTGAACGACAACCGCTGTCGAACCCTTTCCAACTTGCACCGTCGAGTGACACAAAAGACACTACCATGGGCATGGGCAGCCCCCGCATAGCAAACGGGTGCCCTAATGCGCCCCTCCAATAGAATCAGTGCTAGTGCTCAAATTTTATATCTGAGCTACCAATCCGTCCAAGCACCAGCACTGATTCTCTTGGAGGGCCGCACCTACCCAAACGACTCAGAAGCTATACGCCGGTCCATTCACAAGAACGGAACTATCTCCGGCCAACTCCCTGTGAAGGCCGCATCTCTCCGTTCCACGCATGCAAGAACCAACGCATAGCTAACGAGTACCCGGATAGGATTCGCGGAAAGTACATAGCAAATCGCTTGTACCAAAGCGAACCGAAAGCTAGACGGGGGCTGACCCGAAGATTGCCTTCCATGTCACTGCGACGACACATTCGAACGACAACCGCTGCCGAACACTTTCCGACTTGCACCGTTGAGTGACCCGAAAGACAGGACTTTGGGCAGCCCCCGCATAGCAATCAGGTGGCTTCATGCCCCTCTAATAGAATCAGTGCTAGTGATCCGATTTTAAATCCGACTTACTCATCCGTCCGCGCACAAGCTCTGATTCTATTAGAGGGGCATGGGGGAGCTTCCGCGAACTACTACTCCCCTATATAAGTTATTAGTCCGGGTCTTTCTCTTCCGTAGAAATTTGAGACGTTGAGAATGGCTCCCAAACAATTCAAATCTTCCAAAAATTCAAGTGAAACGATGAGGAAAAAGCTCACAAAAAAATCAAATCTTCAAAAAATTCAAGTGAAACGAACAGAATAGCTCACAAAAAATTCAGGTCTTCCGAAAAAATCGAAGGGAAACGAAAAGAACAACTAGCAAAACATTCAAATTTTCCAAAACTTCAAGTAAAAGAAAGAACATAGCTCACCAAAAAAATCCATTTCTTCCAAAAACTCAAGTGAATCGAAGAGAGTAGGCTCACAAAAAATTAAAATCTTCCAAAAAAAAATCAAAGGAAACAAAAGAGGAGATCGCAAAAAATTCGAATCTTCCAATGAAACAAAAATGAGAATAGCAAACAAAAAATTCAAATCTTAATGCAGCATGCGACAGAGCAAATCGCTTGTGCCAAGCGACCCGGGAGCTAGACGGGGGCTGACCCAAAAATTGCGTTTCTTGTCAATGCGACGATGCGTTGGAACGACAACCGCTGTCGAACCCTTTCCTACTTGCAACGTCGACTGACACAAAAGACACGATCCTGGACAGGCCCCGCATAGAAAGCGGGTGGCCTAATGCGCCCCTCCAATAGAATCAGCGCTAGTGCTCAGATTTTAAATCCGAGATACCCAGCACTGATTCTCTTGGAGGGGGGCACCTACCCAAACGACTCAAAAGCTATACGCGGCTCCATTCACAAAAACAGAACTATCTCCGGCCAACTCCCTGTGAAGGCCGCATCTCTCCGTTCCGCTCGTGTAAGAGCCAACGCGTAGCTAACGAGTACGTGGATAGGGTTCGCGGAAAGTACATAGCAAATCACTTGTACCAAAGTGACCCGAAAGCTAGACAGGGGCTGACCCGTAGATTGCCTTCCATATCACTGCGACGACGCATTGGAACGACAACCGCTGCCGAACCCTTTCCGACTTGCACCGTCGAGCGACCCGAAAGACAGGACTTTGGGCAGCCCCCGCATAGCAATCAAGTGGCTTCATGCCCCTCTAATAGAATCAGTGCTGGTGATCCCATTTTGAAATCCGACCTACACATCCGTCCGATCACCGGCAATGATTCTATAAGAGGGGTATGGGGGAGCTTCCGCGAACAACACACAACTCCTCCCCTATATAAGTTATTAGTCCGAGTCTTGCTCTTGAGTGGAAATTTAAGCCGAAGAAACTGGCTCCCAAAAAATTCAAATCTTCCAAAAATTCAAGTGAAACGATGACAAAAAGCTCACAAAAAATCAAATCTTCCAAAAATTCAAGTGAAACGAACAGAATAGATCACAAAAAATTCAAGTCTTTCGAAAAAATCTAGGAAAACGAAAAGAATAGCTAGAAAACAAAATTCAAATCTTCCAGAAATTCAAGTAAAACAAAGAACATGGCTCACCAAAATAATTCATCTTCCAAAAATTCGTCATTCTTACCGCAATCCATCATCTTATCCGTCATAACGCGTATCCAACATATCCACGAGGAGGTAACCCAACTCGCTCGCATAGTTCCTCAAGTCAGATAACAATGCATCTAGATGAATCCAAATCGTTTTCGATCGAGACTTAGCAACTAATGTCGCACCCGCCTAGATTGACTTGAGATCCAATCCGCCGACACATATGATAACTAACTGATTCCAATGCAAAGCATCTTGAGCCATTGCGCACTCAAGTATCGGAAGTCGAAGCGACATAGCAAGTAGCTTGTACCAAGTGACCCGGGAGCTAGACGGGGGCTGACCCGAAGATCGCCTTTCTTGTCAATGCGACGATGTGTTGGAACGACAACCGCTGTCGAACCCTTTCCGAAGTGCACCGTCGACTGACCCAAAAGTTACGACCCTGGACAGCCCCCGCATAGCAAGCGGGTGGCCTAATGCGCCCCTCCAATAGAATCAGTGCTAGTGTTCATATTTTAAATCCGAGCTACCAATCCGTCCGAGCACCAGCACTGATTCTCTTGGAGGGGCGCACCTACCCAAACGACTCAAAAGCTATATACGCGGCTCCATTCACAAGAGCAGAACTATTTCCGGCCAACTCCCTGTGAAGGCCGCATCTCTTCGTTCCACGCATGCAAGAGCCAACGCATAGCTAACGAGTACCCGGATAGGGGTTCGCGGAAAGTAAATAGCAGATCGCTTGTACCAAAGCAACCCAAAAGCTAGACGGGGGCTGACCCGAAGATCGCCTTCCATGTCACTGCGACGACGCATTGGAACGACAACCGCTGCCGAACCCTTTCCGACTTGCACCGTCGAGCGACCTTCGAAGACGGGACTTTGAGCAGCCCCCCGCATAGCAATCAGGTGGCTTCATGCCCCTCTAATGGAATCAGTGCTGCTGATCGCGTTTTGAAATCTGACCTAATCATCCGTCCGTCTGTCGGATTTCAAAACGGGATCACCAGCACTGATTCTATTAGAGGGGCATGGGGGAGATTCCGCGGACAACACCTCCCCTATATAAGTTATTAGTCCAAGTCTTGCACTTCCGTAGAAATTTGAGCCGACGAGAATATCTCACAAAAATTTCAAATCTTTCAAAAATACGAGTGAAACAAAAGAATAGATCCACAAAAAATTCAGAAATTCCAAAAAATTCAATTGAAACGAAGAGAATAGCTCACAAAAAAATCAAGGAAAAAAGAGAATAGCTCACCAAATAAAATCAAATCTCCCAAAAATGCAAGTGAAACGAAGAGACTACAATCACAAAAAATGCACAACTTCCAAATATTCAATTGAAACGAAGAGAATAGCTCACAAAAATGCAAGTCTTACAAAAAATCAAGGGAAACAAAACAGAATAGCTCACAAAAAATTCAAATCTTCCAAAAAAACCAAGTGAAACAAACAGAATAGCTCACAAAAAATTCAAATCTTGCAAACATTCAAGTGAAAACGAAGAGAATAGCTCACAAAAACATTCAAAACTTCCAAAAATTCAAGTGAAAAGAATAAAATAATAGCCCACAAAAAATTCAAGTCTTCCAAAACAAAAACCAAGGAAAAACGAAGAGAATAGCTCACAAAAAATCCAAAACTTCAAGTCAAAACGAAGAGAATTTTACTACCTCGCAACAACAAAATTCAAATCTCGCAAAAATTCAAGTGAAACGAAGAGACTTAACTCAAAAATTCAAATCTTCTTGCGACATGCAGACCCAAGAGCTAGACGGGGGCTCGCCCACAGATCGACTTCAGTATCACTATGACGACGCGCTGGAACGACTACCGCTGTCGAACCCTTCTCTGACTTCCGCCATCGAGTGACCCAAAAGACACGACCCCAAGGGAGCCCACGCATAAAAATTGGGTGGCTTCATGCCCCTCCAATAGAATCTGTGCTGCTGCTCACATTTTTAAATCCGAGCGGCAAATCCGTCCGAGCACCAACACTCATTCACTTGGAGGGGCACCTATCCAAACGACCGAAAAGCTATACGCGGCTCCATTCGCAAGGCACGGAACTGTTTCAGGCCAACTCCCTGTGAAGGCCGCATCTCTGCGTTCCATGCGTGCTAGAGCCCAACACATAGCTAACGAGTACCGGGATAGGTGGTTCGCGGAAAGTACATAGCAGATCGCTTGTACCAAAGCAACCCAAGAGCTAGACAGGGGCTGACCCGAAGATCGCCTTCCATGTCGCTGCGACGACGCATTGGAACGACAACCGCTGCCGAACCATTTCCGACTTGCGCCGTCGAGCGACCTGAAAGATGAGACTTTGAGCAGCCCACGCATAGCAATCAGGTGGCTTCATGCCCCTATAATGGAATCAGTGCTGCTGATCCCGTTTTGAAATCCGACCTAATCATCCATCCGTCTGTCGGATTTCAAAACGGGATCACCAGCACTGATTCCATTAGAGGGGCATGGGGGAGCTTCCGCGAACAACACCTCCCCTATATAAGTTATTAGTCCAAGTATTGCACTTCCGTAGAAATTTGAGCCGAAGAGAATATCTCACAAAAATTTCAAATCTCTCAAAAATATAAGTGAAACAAAGAAGAATAGATCACAAAAAATTCAAAACTTCCAAAAATTCAATTGAAACGAAGAGAATAGCTCACAAAAAATGCAAGTCTTGCAAAAAAAAATTCAAAGAAAAGAAGAGAATAGCTCACAAAAAAAATCAAATCTCCCAAAAAATGCATCATGCATAACTTCCAAAAAATTCAATTGAAACGAAGAGAATAGCTCACAAAAAATGCAAGTCTTCCAAAAAAATCAAAGGGAAATAAAGAGAATAGCTCACAAAAAATTCAAATCTTCCAAAAAAACCAAGTGAAACGAAGAGACTACATCACAAAAAATGCATAACTTCCAAAAATTCAATTGAAACGAAGAGAATAGCTCACAAAAAACGCAAGTCTTCCCAAAAAAAAAACAAAAAAAAAAAAAACAAAGGGAAACAAAGAGAATAGCTCACAAAAATTCAAATCTTCCAAAAAAAACCAAGTGAAACAAAGAGAATAGCTCACAAAAATTTCAAATCTTGCAAAAATTCAAGTGAAACGAAAGATAATAGCTCACCAAAAAAATTCAGAACTTCCAAAAATTCAAGTCTTCCAAAAAAAAATCAAGGAAAAACGAAGACTTAAACTCACGAAAAATTCAAATCTCCTTGCGGCATGCAGACCCAAGAGCTAGACGGGGGCTCGCCCACAAATCGACTTCAGTATCACTATGATGACGCGCTGGAACGACTACCGTTGTCGAACCCTTCTCCGACTTGCGCCATCGAGTGACCCAAAAGAGGCGACCCCAGGGGAGCCCCCGCATAGCAATCGGGTGGCTTCATGCCCCTCCAATAAAATCAGGCATGCTACTCACATTTTAAATCCGAGCCGCAAATCCGTCCGAGCACCAGCACTGATTCACTTGGAGGGGCACCCTATCCAAACGACCCAAAAGCTATACGCGGCTCCTTTCGCACGCACAGAACTGTTTCAAGGCCGACTCCCTGTGAAGGCCGCATCTCTCCGTTCACCCATGCAAGAAACAACGCATAGCTAACGAATACCCGGATAGGGTTTCGCGGAAAGTACAAGCAGATCGCTTGTACCAAAGCAACCCAAAAGCTAGACGGGGGCTGACCCGAAGATCGCCTTCCATGTCACAGCGACGACGCATTGGAACGACAACCGCTGTCGAACCCCTTCCCGACTTTGCGTCATCGAGCGACCCGAAAGACGGGACTTTGAGCAGCCCCCGCATAGCAATCAGGTGGCTTCATGCCCCTCTAATGGAATCAGTGCTGCTGATCCCGTTTTGAAATCCGACCTAATCATCCGTCCGTCTGGTCGGATTTCAAAACGGGATCACCAGCACTGATTCTATTAGAGGGGCATGGGGGAGCTTCCGCGGACAACACCTCCCCTATATAAGTTATTAGTCCAAGTATTGCACTTCCGTAGAAATTTGAGCCGAAGAGAATATCTCACAAAAATTTCAAATCTCTCAAAAATACAAGTGAAACAAAGAACAATAGATCACAAAAAATTCAAAACTTCCAAAAATTCAATTGAAATGAAGAGAATAGCTCACAAAAAATCCAAGTCTTGCAAAAAAATCAAGGAAAAAGAAGAGAATAGCTCACAAAAAAAATCAAATTTCCCAAAAATGCAAGTGAAAACGAAGAGACTACATCACCAAAAAATGCATAACTTCCAAAAATTCAATTGAAACGAAGAGAATAGCTCACAAAAAATGCAAGTCTTCCAAAAAAAAATCAAGGGAAACAAAGAGAATAGCTCACAAAAAATTCAAATCTTCGAAAAAACCAAGTGAAACAAAGAAGAATAGCTCACAAAAATTCAAATCCTGCAAAAATTCAAGTGAAAGGAAGAGAATAGCTCACAAAAAATTCAAAACTTCAAAAAATTCAAGTGAAACGAAGAGAATAGCTCACAAAAAATTCAAAACTTCCAAAAATTCAAGTGAAACGAAGAGAATAGCTCACAAAAAACTTCAAATCTCGCAAAAAACTCCAGTGAAACGAAAAAGACTTAACTCACAAAAAATTCAAATCTTCTTGCCGCATGCAGACCCAAATGCTAGACCGGGGCTCGCCCACAGATCGACTTCAGTATCACTAATGACGACGCGCTGGAACAACTACCGTTGCTTGAACCCTTCTCCGACTTGCGCCATCGAGTGACCCAGAAGAGACGACCCAGGGGAGCCCCCGCATAGCAATCAGGTGGCTTCATGCCCCTCCAATAAAATCAGGCATGCTACTCACATTTTAAATCCGAGCCGCAAATCCATCCGAGCACCAGCACTGATTCACTTGGAGGGGCACCCTATCCAAACGACCCAAAAGCTATACGCGGCTCCATTCGCACGCACAGAACTGTTTCAGGCCGACTCCCTGTGAAGGCCGCATCTCTTCGTTGCACACATGCAAGAGACAACGCATAGCTAACGAGTACCCGGATAGGGTTTCGCGGAAAGTACATAGCAGATCGCTTGTACCAAAGCAACCCAAAAGCTAGACGGGGGCTGACCCTAAGATCGCCTACATGTCACAACGACGACGCATTGGAACGACAACCGCTGTCGAACCCTTTCCGACTTGCGCAATCGAGCGACCCGAAAGACGGACTTTGAGCAGCCCACGCATAGCAATCAGGTGGCTTCATGCCCCTGTAATGGAATCAGTGCTGCTGATCCCATTTTGAAATCTGACCTAATCATCCGTCCGTCTGTCGGATTTCAAACGGGATCACCAGCACTGATTCTATTAGAGGGGCATGGGGGAGCTTCCGCGGACAACACCTCCCCTATATAAGTTATTAGTCCAAGTATTGCACTTTCGTAGAAATTTGAGCCGAAGAGAATATCTCACAAAAATTTCAAATCTCTCAAAAATACAAGTGAAACAAAGAGAATAGATCACAAAAAATCAAAACTTCCAAAAATTCAATTGAAATGAAGAGAATAGCTCACAAAAAATCCAAGTCTTGCAAAAAAAAAATCAAGGGAAAAGAAGAGAATAGCTCACAAAAAATGCAAGTCTTCCAAAAAAAAACAAGGGAAACAAAGAAAATAGCTCACAAAAAATTCAAATCTTCCAAAAAACCAAGTGAAACAAAGAAGAATAGCTCACAAAAAATTCAAATCCTGCAAAAATTCAAGTGAAACGAAGAGGATAGCTCACAAAAAACTCAAAACTTCCAAAAATTCAAGTGAAACGAAGAGAATAGCTCACAAAAAAATTTAAGTGAAACGAAGAGAATAGCTCACAAAAAACTTCAAATCTCGCAAAAACTCCAGTGAAACGAAAAAAAGAAAAAGACTTTAACTCACAAAAATTCAAATCTTCTTGCGGCATGCAGACCCAAGTGCTAGACGGGGGCTGCACACAGATCGACTTCAGTATCACTAATGACGACGCGCTTGGAACGACTACCGTTGTCGAACCCTTCTCCGACTTGCGCCATCGAGTGACCCAAAAGAGACGACCCAGGGGAGCCCCCGCATAGCAATCAGGTGGCTTCATGCCCCTCAAATAAAATCAGGCATGCTCCTCACATTTTAAATCTGAGCCGCAAATCCGTCCGAGCACCAGCACTGATTCGCTTGGAGGGGCACCTATCCAAAACGACCCAAAGCTATACGCGGCTCCATTCGCACGCACAGAACTATTTCAGGCCGACTCCCTGTGAAGGCCGCATCTCTCCGTTCCACACATGCAAGAGCCAATGCATAGCTAACGAGTACCCGGATAGGGGTTCGCGGAAAGTACATAGCAGATCGCTTGTACCAAGCGACCCAAAAGCTAGACAAGGGCTAACCCGAAGATCGCCTTCCATGTCACTGCGACGACGCATTGGAACGACAACCGCTGTCGAAACCCTTTCCGACTTGCGCCGTCGAGCGACTCGAAAGACGGGACTTTGAGCAGCCCCCGCATAGCAATCAGGTGGCTTCATGCCCCTCTAATGGAATCAGTGCTGCTGATCCCGTTTTGAAATCCGACCTGCTCATCCATCCCGTCCGTCGGATTTCAAAACGGGATCACTAGCACTGATTCTATTAGAGGGGCATGGGGGGAGCTTCCGCGGACAACACCTCCCCTATATTAAGTTATTAGTCCAAGTATTGCACTTCCGTAGAAATTTGAGCCGAAGAGAATATCTCACAAAAATTTCAAATCTCTCAAAAATACAAGTGAAACAAAGAAGAATAGATCACAAAAAATTCAAAACTTCTAAAATTCAATTGAAACGAAGAGAATAGCTCACAAAAAATGCAAGTCTTGCAAAAAAAAATTCAAGGGAAAAGAAGAGGAATAGCTCACAAAAAAAATCAAATCTCCCCAAAAATGCAAGTGAAACGAGAGACTACATCACAAAAAAATGCATAACTTCCAAAAATTCAATTGAAACGAAGAGAATAGCTCACAAAAAATGCAAGTCTTCCAAAAAAATCAAAGGAAACAAAGAGAATAGCTCACAAAAAATAGCTAGCTTGTGGCCCGGACGATCCGATCTCATGAAAACTGACTACATACCCGTGGCTCGGATCGACAAGCTAGCTCGGATCGGCGATCTGAGCTCATTCCATCATGCATTCCCGTCTTCTACTCCATAAATGACTCACCTCTTTGTATTCACTTGAGAACTAAACATCCTTTAGTTCAGCTCGAATCACAACGTGCACTAGAATCCGTTTCCAGCTCGGGTCTCATCTCAAAGATCCTTGCATTCACCAACAACACCTCCCCTATATAAGTTATTAGTCCAAGTCTTGCTCTTCCGTAGAAATTTGAGGCGAAGAGATCACAACTCGCAACAAATCCAAATCTTCCAAAAAATCAAGGGAAATGGGGAGAATAGCTCACAAATAATTCAAATCTTCAAAAAAATCAAGTGAAACGAGGAGAATAGCTCACAAAAAATTCAAATCTTCCAAATATCAAACCCAAAAGCTTCGCACACATTACAAATCAAACAGCTTGTACCGAGCGACCCAAACGCTAGACAAGGGCCTCACCCTTAATAAGAGAATCAGTGTTTGACTTGTGGGCCCGGGCGAGCCGATCTCATGAAAACTGCCCTACATACCCGTGGCTCAGATCAGCGAGCTGACTCGGATCGTCGATCTGAGCTCATTCCATCATGCATTCCCGTGTTCTACTCCATAAAACGACTCACCCTCTTTGTATTCACTTGAGAAGCTGAACATCCTTTAGCTCCAGCTTGAATCACAACGCGCACTAGAATCCGTTCCAGCTCGGGTCTCATCTCAAAGATCCTTTCATTCACCAACAACACCTCCCCTATATAAGTTATTAGTCCAAGTCTTGCTCTTCCGTAGAAATTTGAGGCGAAGAGAACAACTCTCAAAAATTCCAATTCTTCCAAAAAAAATCAAGGGAAACGGGGAGAATAGCTCACAAATAATTCAAATCTTCAAAAATATCAAGTGAAACGAGGAGAATAGCTCACAAAAAATTTAAATCTTCAAATATCAACCCAAAAGCTTTGCACACATTACAAATCGAACAGCTTGTACCGAGCGACCCCAAACGCTAGACAAGGGCTCACCCTTAATAAGAGAATCGATGTTTGACTTGTGGGGCCGGGCGAGCCCGATCTCATGAAAACTACCTACATACCCATGGCTCGGATCAGCGAGCTGGCTCGGATCGACGAGATAGCTCGGATCGACGATCTGAGATCATTTCCATCATGCATTCCCATGTTCTACTCCATAGAATGACTCACCTCTTTGTATTCACTTGAGAACTGAACATCCTTTAGCTCAGCTCGAATCACAACGCGTACTAGAATCCGTTCCAGCTCGGATCTCATCTCAATGATTCTTACATTCACACACAACACCTCCCCTATAAGTTATTAGTCCCGAGTCTTGCTCCCCCGTAGAAATGCTCGCCAACAGCCGAAAGGTCACAAAAAATTTTAAATCTCATAAATGACTCAGCTCGAACGGGCTGGCTCGGATCGTACATACCCGTGGCTCGGATCGACGAGCTAGCTCGGATCGGCGATCTGAGCTCATTCCATCATGCATTCCCATGTTCTACTCCATAGAATGAGTCACCTCTTTGTATTCACTTGAGAACTGAACATCCTTTAGCTCAGCTCGAATCATAACGCGCACTAGAATCCGTTCCAGCTCGGGTCTCATCTCAGTGATCCTTACATTCACCAACAACACCTCCCCTATATAAGTTATTAGTCCGAGTCTTACTCCCCCGTAGAAATGCTCGCCAACAGCCGAAAGGTCACAAAAAATTTAAATCTTGTAAAAGACTCAGCTCGACGGGCTGGCTCGGATCGCCGAGCTGGCTCGGATCGCCGAGCTGGCTCGGATCGCCGAGCTGGCTCGGATCGCCGAGCTGGCTCGGATCGCCGAGCTGGCTCGGATCGCCGAGTTGAGCTCAATCCATCATGCATTCCCGTGTTCTACTCCATGGAATAACTCGCCTATTTGTAATCACTTGAGAATTCAACATCCTTTAGCTCAACTCGAATCACAACGCGCACTAGAATCCGTTCCCAGCTCGGGTCTCATCTCAAAAGATCCTTCCATCCACCAACACCACCTCCCCTATATAAGTTATTAGTCCAAGTCTTGCTCCCCCGTAGAAATGCTCGCCGACACGGATAGGTCACGAAAACTTTAAATCTCGTAAAAGGACTCAGCTCGACAAGCTAGCTCGAATCCGTGAGCTGGCTCGGATCGACGAGCTGAGCTCAATCCATCATGCATTCCCGTGTTCTACTCCATAGAACAACTCACCTATTTGTATTCACTTGAGAACTCAACATCCTTTAGCTCAGCTCGAATCACAATGGGCACTAGAATCCATTCCATCTCGAGTCTCATCTCAAAGATCCTTACATCCACCAACAACACCTCCCCTATATAAGTTATTAGTCCGAGTCTTGCTCCCACGTAGAAATGCTTGCCGACGCCGATAAGTCACAAAAACTTAAAATCTCGTAAAAGGCTCGGATCGCCAAGCGAGCTGGCTCGGATCACCGAGCGAGCTGACTCGAATCGGCGAGCTGGCACGGTTTGCCGAGCGAGCCGGCTCGGTTTTCCAAGCTGGCTGGCTCGGATCGCCGAGCCGGCTCGGCTCAAATCGGATCGGATCCATCATGCATTCCCGTGTTCTACTCCATAAAACAACTTGCCTATTTGTATTCCTTTGAGAACTCAATATCCTTTAGCTTAGCTCTAATCACAATGCGCACTAGAATTTGTTCCAGCTTGGGTCTCATCTCAAAAATCCTCACATCCACCAACAACACCTCCCCTACGAGGATAAGTTATTAGTCCGAGTCTTTCTCCCCCATACAAATGCTTGCCGACGTCGATAGGTCGCAAAAAATTTAAATCTCGTAAAAGGCTCAACTTGACGAGCTGGCTCGGATCGTCGAGCTGGCTCAGATCGACAAGCTGGATCGGATCAACGAGCTGGCTCGGATCCGCGAGATGAGCTCAATCCATCATGCATTCCTGAGTTCTACTCCATAGAACAACTCGCCTATTCATATTCACTTGAGAACTCAACATCCTTAAGCTCAGCTCGAATCGTCTATGCACGAACCCATGCATAGCATTCAGGTATCAAATGGCATATCCAAAAATATCCGTAGAGAGCTAGCAAATCAATCATAGGCAGCATTGGCATAGATCGAGGTGAACATCATTTGATGCGATTTGACTAGTTACCATTGGGATGCCTTCGTGGCAATAGGGCCGACTTGAAACAAACCAACACAGCTTGATGTGATAGGGGTCATTTCATAATGACTGTTGGATGACTTTGTGGTGGTATGGCTAACTTACAATGGATGGGTGTAGTGTTGATGTGACAAGATCACCTCATACTAGAAATAGAGCTAACACGTCGACTGACTTGAACTGACATGTAAGGGACTCGATCCGAGGTGTAACAAAGGAGTTGTTTGGTGCACTCAGGAGTAGGGTCATGTCAGGGACTTGATTCGAGGAGCATTCATGGGGTTGTGCGACAAGTTGTTAATAGTTTTGGCCTGGGTAAGGTTTAGAGTCAAGTCGAGGTGTCATTCGAGCTGCATGAAGTAGCATGGACTGCTTTGTGCAGAGTGGCATTGGATCTTGTTGGGGACTCGATCCGAGGTGAAATCAACTAGGTATTGGAATGGGAAGTTGGGGACTTTTCCATGGGAGACTTGGAACATGTGCGAGATGGTGGCGTAATGAGCTAGTTCAGAACTATGTTGGACTATGAGATGCATTGGTTGCATGTACGTAGGAGGTCTTCATGACATTGGCTCGTGCAAGCCACAAGTCCTAATCTGGATGCAAGTTCACATCTTGAGGACAACTCATTAGTGGAGAAGTTCTCAAACTCAATTCTTGAGAGGTGTCTTGCTAGCTCAAATCGGTGAGTTGGCTCAGATCGGCTAGCTCAATCAGATTGGCGAGCTGGCTCCGATTGACGAGTTGGGCTCATCTCAGAGGTCGTTACATCCGTAAACAATACCTATCCCGTTATGACCCTAGAGATCTGGGTTACTTTGCCGACTCTAGTGATCCGGTGATCCAAGTCAATCCGGCGAATTGAGTCGATCCGGTGACCCGAGTTGTTCTGGTGATCTAAATTACTTATGTGACTGGAGTAATTCAAGTTGGGGGACTTGACAACTTGGCATGCTGAGCCGAATTCATTGATGAGTTGGCATACTCGTCAGCATAGGTATAGGAATGGGAAGTCATGGACTTTTCCATGAGAGACTTGGAATGAGTTAGCCTAGCTCACTTGTGAGTGGGGTCAAAAGTCACATTTGTTGACCTGAGTTGATCTCGCGACCTGAGCTGATTTGGCTGGCGGCCTGAGTTGGTGTGGTGACCCAAGTTGATCTGGCTAGCGACCTGAGTTGATCCAGCGATCCGACTTCATCCGTCGACCTGACCGAGTTGGTCAGGTGATCTGGTGACCCGACCTGACCTGGTTGGTGAGTCGAGTTGATGTGGCGACCCGAGTTGATCTGGCTGGCGACCCAAAATGATCCCGTGACCTGACCCGATCTGAAGACCTGACCCGACCCAACCCGAGTTGGTCTGGCAATCTGGTGACCCGAGTTGTTCTGGTTGGCGACTCGAGTCGATATGTTGACCCAAGTTGATCCGGTGACCCGACCCAATCCGGAGACCTGACCCGACCAAACTTGACCTAACTTTAGTTAGTCAGGTGATTTGGCGACCCAATATGATCTATATGGATACCTGAGTCGATGTAGGGACCCGAGTAGATTTGGCTGGCGGCCCGAGTCGATCTGACAACCCGTCCTAATCTGGAGACCCGAGTCGATCCGACGACTCGAGTTGATTCGGCAACCCGAGTGGATTTGACGACCTGTGTCGATCTGGTGACCCGAGTTGTTCTGGCGATCTGAGTTACTTATGCAACTCGAGTGATCTGAGCTGGTGGACTTGACAGCTTGGCATATTGGATCGAGGTGATCCAAGATTGAATGAGTTAGCACAGATCGAGGTGAACATCATTTGATGTGATTTAACTTGCGATCTGACTGGTTATCATTGGGATGCCTTCGTGGCAATAGGGCCGACTTGAAATAGAGATCTGAGTCGATCTGACGACTCCAGTGATTCGAGTCGATCTGGCAAGTCTAGCGATCCAAGTTGGCTAGGCAACTTCGTCAATCTAAGTTAGTCAGGTGATCTTGCGACCTGAGTTGATCTGGATGGTGACCCGAGTTGATCCGACTGGCAACCCAAGTTGTTTTGGGGACTCGAGTCGATCCAGAAACCCGAGTTGACTCGGCGATGCGAGTCGATCCAATGATCCGAATTACATATGCGACTGGAGTAATTCAAGTTGGGGGACTTGACAGCTTGGCATGCTAAGGCGACTTCATTGATGAGTTGGCATACTTGTCAGCATTACTATTGTGCATATTAGATTGAGGTGATCCAAGTTTGAATGAGTTGGCATGGATCGAGGTGGACATCATTTGATGCAGTCTGACTAGTTATTGTTAGACGCAGTGTTGAAATGACCCGGGGTCATTTCATATAACCGCTGGGAGGCTTTCGTGGTAGTAGGGCAAGACCTGCGATGAGAACTTAACAAGGTCGCTGGCGGGGTCGAAACTCGTAGGAAAAAATGGATAAAGGAGGCTCTATACAAGGAAAAGAACAAAATTTTCAAGTTATAAAAAACTTAAATCACTAGAGCCATCCATGGAGTCACGCCTAGCTCGTTGGCGACGGGATCCCGGTGAGCTCGCTCACGAGCAAGATCTCGGACAGGATCCGGTCGAGCTCGTTGGCGATCCTCAGGGCGGGGTCAAAAGTCCTAAAAAAATAGACAAAGGAGGCTTCGTACAATGAAAAGAATGAAAAAACTAGAGTTGAAAAAGAAAACCACTCGTGCCATTCATGGAGTCACACCCAACTTAGTGACCCAAATTGATCGGGTGACCCGACCTAACCCGAGTTGGTTAGGTGATGTGGTGACCCGAGCTGATCTGGCTGACGACCCGAGTCGATGTGGCGACCTGAGTTGATCTGGTTGGCGACAAGAATTGATCTGGCAACCCGACCCGATCTAGAGAACTGACCCAACCCGATCTAGAGACCTGACCCAACCCGACCCGACCCAACTTGGCCTGGCAATCTGGTGACCCGAGTTGATCTGGTTGGTGACCCGAGTCAATTTGTTGACCTGAGTTGATCAGGCTGGCATACTTAGTTGACTTCATTGATGAGTTTGCATACTCGTTAGTATTACTATTATGCATATTAGATTGAGGCGATCCAAGTTTGAATGAGTTAGCCTAGCTCGCTTGCGAGTGGGGTCAAAACTCAAATTTGTTAACCCGAGTTGATCTGGCTGGTGACCCGAGTTGATTTGGTGACCCGAGCTGATTTGGCTGGCGACCTAAGTCGATGTGATGATCTGAGTTGATCTGGCTGGCGACCTGAGTTGATCTGGCGATCTGACTTCATCCGTCGACCTGACTCGAGTTGGTCAGGTGATCTAATGACCTGAGCTGATCTGGTTGGCGAGTCGAGTCGAGTCGATGTAGCAACTCGAGTTGATCTGGCTGGCGAGCTGAAATGATCCCGCGACTTGACCCAATCTGGAGACCTTACCCGACCTGACCTGAGTTGGTCTGGCGACCCAAGTTGATCTGGTTGGTGACTCGAGTCGATGTGTTGACCCGAGTTGATCTGGCTGGAGACCCAATTTGATCTGGTGACCCGACTCGATCCAGAGACCCGACCTAACCTAAGTTAGTCAGGTGATTTGGTGACCTGATTTGATCTATCTGGATACCCGAATCGATCCGATGAACCGAGTCGATCGGACGACCCATCCTGATCTGGAGACCTGAGTCGATCCGGTGACCTGCGTCAATACGGTGACCCGAGTCGATTCGAGGACTCGAGTCGATCCGGTGACCCGAGTCGATCTGGCGACCCGAGTCGATCTGATGACTCGAGTTAATTAGGTGACCCAAGTTGTTTTGGCAATACGAGTTACTTATGCGACTCGAGTGATCCGAGCTAGCAAACTAGACAGCTTGGCATATTGGAATGTGTTAACAACATAAGCTGATGTGTTGACCCGAGTTGATCATGTTAGTGACCCGAGTTGATCTAATTAGCGACCTGAGTTGATCCGGTGACCCGACCTGATCAGGAGACCTAACCCAACCTGACCTAAGTTAGTTAGGTGATTTGGTGACCCGAGCTGATCTATCTGGATACTCGAGTTGATGTGGCAACCTAAGTTGATCTGGCTGGTGACCCGAATTAATCTGGTGACCCGACCTGACCTGAGTTGGTTAGGTGATGTGGCAACCTGAGCTGATCTAGGTGATGACCCAAGTCGATGTGGTGACTTGAGTTAATCTAGCTAGCAACCCGAGTTGATCCAGCGACCTATCGCGATCTAGAGACCCGAGTCAAGCCGGCAACCCGAGTCGACCTAACGACCTGAGTGATCTAAGTTTATTATGGTAGTTGGAGTTACTTATGCGACTCGACTGATCTAAGTTGGAGGACTTGACAACTTGGCATACTGAGATGACTTCATTGATGAGTTTGCATACTCATCAGCATTACTATTGTGCATATTGGATGTGGTGACCTGAGTTGATCTGGCTAGGGGACCTGATCTGGCTGGTGACCTAAGTCGATGTGGTGACCTAAGTTGATCTAGCTCAGGACCCGACTTGATCTGGTGACCCGACTTGATCTAGAGACCCCACCTGAGTTGAGTTCATCGAGCGATCTAGGGATCCAAGATGATCTAGGTCGATCTGGCAACTCGAGTTGATCTGGCTGGCGACCCAAGTTGGCTAGGTGATGTGGCAACCTGAGTCAATGTGGCGATCAAGGCTGATTTGGTTGGCGACCTAAGTTGGTCAGGTGATCTGGTGACCAGAGCTGATCTAGCGACCCGAGTTGATCTAGTTGGCGACCCATGTGATGACCTAAGTTGATTTGGCTAGCGACACGAGTTGATCAAGTGACCCGTCCCGATCCAAAGACCTGAGTCGATTCGGCTATGTCAACCCAGCAACCTGAGTTGACTTGATGACCCGAGTCGACCCCGTGACCTGAGTCGACCTAGTGACCCGAGTCACTATGGTGACCTAATTTATTATGGCTATCTGAGTTACTTATGCGACTCGAGTGATCTAAGTTGGGGGACTTGACATACTGAGATGACTTCATTGATGTGTTTGCATACTCATCAACATTACTATTGTGCATATTAGATTTATGCGATCCAAGTTTAAATGAGTTGGCCTAGCTTGATCGTGAGCGAGGTCAAAAGTTGTAAAAAAAATAGACAAAGGAGGCTCCCTACGACAAAAAGAATGAAAAAACCAGAGTTAAAAAAAAATCACTCAGGCCATACATGGAGTCACGCCCTTCTTATTGTCGAGCTAGAAGCGGAGACTTGACTATGATAATACTTGAAGAGGAGTATGGGTCAATCATTCAAAAAGTGGACAGACTCACTGGAGATCTAAGTAGGTCAGGCTATCTAGTGACCTGACCTAATCTGGCTGGTGACCCGAGTCGATGTGGTGACCTGAGTTGATCTGGCTCGGGACCCGACTTGATCTGGTGACTCGACTCGATCTAGAGACCCCACCCGACCTGAGTTCATCGGGCGATCTGGTGATCTGAGATGATCTAGCTAACTACCTGAGTCGATGTCGTGTCCTGAGTTGATCTGGCGAACCGAGTTGGCCAGGTGATGTGGTGACCCAAGCTGATCTGGCTGGCGACCCGAGTCGGTTAGGTGATTTGGCGACCAGAGCAGATTTGGCTAGTGACCCAAGCTGATCTGGTGACCTGAGTTGATCTAATTGGTGACTCATGTGGTGACCCGAGTTGATCAAGTGACCTGTCCTGATCTAGAGACCCGAGTCGATCCAATAACCTGAGTTGACCCGGCGACCCGAGTCAACTTGACGACCCGAGTCAACCCAGCGACCTGCGTCGACCTAGTGACCCGCGTCGACCCAGTGACTCGCGTCGACCCAGTGACCCGTGTCGACCCAGTGACCCGTGTCAAACTGGCGACCCATGTCGAACCGGTGACTCGTGTTGACCTGACAACCCGCATCGACCTGGTGACCCAAGTCAACCCAAGTCGACTCGAGGCCCGAGTTGATCTGGCAACCCAAGTCGACCTGAGTCGACCCGATAACCTGAGTCAACCGAGTCACCTGAGTTGATCTGGCTGGTGACCCGAGTTGGCCAAGTAATGTGGCGACCTGAGTCAATGTGGTGACCCAAGCTGATCTGGCGACCACAGCTGATCTGGCTGGTGACCCAAGCTGATCTGGCGATCCGAGTTGATCTAGTTGGGGACCAGTGTGGTGACCTGAGTTGATCTCGCTAGCTACCTAACTTGATCTAGTTGGTGACCCGTGTGGTGACCGAGTCGACCCAGTGACCTGAGTCAATCGGTTGACCCAGTGACCTGAGTCAACTGAGTCAACCCGATGACAAGAGTCAATCGAGTCGACATGGTGACCTGAGATGACCGAGTCAGTCAGGTGATTGAGTCGACCCAGTGACCTGAATCGATTGAGTCGACCCGAGTCGACCAGGAGACCTTAGTAGACTAGGTCGACCCGTGTCAACCCAAGTCAACTTGAGGCCTGAGTCGATCCAGCAACCCAAGTCGACTCGGTGACCCGAGTCGACCCAGTGACCCAAGTCGACCTGATGACCTGAGTCAACCGAGTCGACCCGGTGACCCGAGTTGACCGAGTCGACCCAATGACCCGAGTCAATCGAGTCGACCCGAGTCGACCCAGCGACTGGGGTTTCTGTGGTGACCTAATTTATTATGGCAGTTGGAGTTACTCATTGGCGACCAGAGCTGATCTAGCAACCCGAGTTGATCTAGTTGGCGACCTAACCTGATCTAGCTGGCGAACTAATTTTGTCAGGTGATTTGGCGACAAGAGTTGATTTGGCTGGTGACCCAAGCTGATATGGTGACCTGAGTAAATCTAGTTGGGGACCCGTGTGGTGACTTGAGTTGATCTCGCTAGAAACTTGAGTTGATCCAATGACCCCTCCTGATCTAGAGGCCCGAGTCAACCCGAGTTGACCCGGTGACCCGAGTCACTCGAGTCGACCCGAGTCAATCGAGTCGACCCAGTGACTTGAGTCAACCGAGTCGACCCAGTGACCCGAATCAACCGAGTCGGTCAAGTGACTGAGTCGACCCGGTGACCTGAGTCGACTGAGTTGACCCAGTCGACCTGGTGACCTGAGTCGACAGAGTTGACCCAGTGACCTGAGTCAACTGAGTCGACCTGGTGACCCGAGTCAACTAAGTCGACCTAAGTCAGTCAGGTGATTAAGTCGACCCGAGTTGACCAAGTGACCCGAGTCAACCGAATCGACCGAGTGACCTGAGTCAACTGAGTCGACCCGATGACCCGAGTCAACTGAGTCGACCTGAGTCAACCGAGTCGACCGAGTCAACGTGGTGACCCGAGTCAACTGAGTCGGTCAGGTGACTAAGTCGACCCGAGTCAACCAGAGTCGACTGAGTCAACCTAGTGACCTGAATCAATTGAGTCGACCCGGTGACCTGAGTTGACTAGGTCGACCCGTGTCAACCCAAGTCGACTCGAGGCTTGAGTCAATCCAGCAACCCAAGTCGACTCGGTGACCCGAGTCGACCCAGTGACCCGATGACCCGAGTCGACCCGGTGACCCGAGTTGACCGAGTCGACCCAATGACCCGAGTCAACTGAGTCGACCCGGTGACCTGAGTCAACCAAGTCGACCCAGCGACCGGGGTTTTTATGGTGGCCTAATTTATTATGGTAGTCAGAGTTACTCACTGGCGACTAGAGCTGATCTAGCACCCCGAGTTGATCTAGTTAGCGACCTAACCTGATCTGGCTGGTGAACTAATTTTGTCAGGTGATCTGGCGATAAGAGCTGATCTGGTTGGTGACCCAAGCTGATATGGTGACTCGAGTAAATCTAGTTGCCGACCCATGTGGTGACCTGAGTTGATCTCGCTAGCGACTTGAGTTGATCCAATGACCCGTCTCGATCTAGAGGCTCGAGTCGAGCCAGCAACCCAAGTCGAGCTAGCAACCCGAGTCAACCGAGTCGACCTGATGACCTGAGCCAACCGAGTCGACTCGGTGACCCGGTGACCTGAATCAACCGAGTCGACCCGGTGACCAGAGTCGACTAAGTCGACCCAGTCGACCTGAGTCAACCGAGTCGACCCAGTGACCTGAGTCGACCCGATGACCCGAGCCAACCGAGTCGACCTAGTGACCCGGTGACCCGAATCAACCGAGTCGACCCGGTGACTAGAGTTGACTAAGTCGACCCAGTCGACCTGAGTCAACCGAGTCGACCCAGTGACCCGAGTCGACCCGATGACCCGAGCCAACCGAGTCGACCAGTGACCCGGTGACCCGAATCAACCAAGTCGACCCGGTGACCAGAGTCGACTGAGTCGACTCGGTGACCCGAGTCAACCGAGTCGATAGAGTTAACCCAGTGACCCGAGTCAACCGTGTCAACCCAATGACCTGAGTTGACATGGTGACCTGAGTCAACCAAGTTGACCTAAGTCAGTAAGGTGACTGAGTCGACCCGAGTCGACTCGGTGACCTGAGTCAACTGAGTCGACCTGGTGACCTAAGTCAACTAAGTCGACCCGGTGACCTGAGTTGACCCAGTGACATGAGTCAACCGAGTCGACCCGATGACTTGAGTCAACCGAGTCGACCCTGTGACCTGAGTCAACCGAGTCGACCCAGCGACCTGAGTCACTGTGGTGACCCAATTTATTATGGCAGTCGAAGTTACTGGCTGGCGACCCGAGTTGATCTAGTTGGTGACATAAGCTGATCTGGCTGGTGACCTAATTTTGTTAGGTGATCTGGTGACCAGAGCTGATCTAGCTGGTGACCCAAGCTGATCTGGCGACCTGAGTTGATCTAGTTGGCGACCCGTGTGGTGACCTGAGTTGATCTAGTTGGCGACCCGTGTGGTGACCTGAGTTGATCTCGCTAGCGACTTGAGTTGACCAAGTGACTCATCCCGATTTAGAGGCCTAAGTCGATCCGGCAACCCAAGTCAACCCGGTGACTTGAGTCAACCGCGTCGACCGAGTCAACCTAGTGACCCGAGTCGATCGAGTCGACTCGATGACCTGAGTCAACTGAGTTGACCCGATGACCTGAGTCAATTGAGTCGACCTGGTGACCCAAGTCAACCGAGTCGACCTAAGTCGACCCGGTGACTTGAGTCAACCGAGTCAACCCGGTGACCTGAGTCAACTGAGTCGACCGAGTTGACCTAGTGACCTAAGTCAACCAAGTCGACCCAGTGACCCGACTCGACCGAGTCGACCCAGCGACCCGAGTCGCTGTGGTGACCCAATTTATTATGGCAGTCAAAGTTATTGGCTAGCGACCAGAGTTGATCTAGCGACCTGAATTGATCTAGTTGGCAACCTAAGCTGATCTGGTTGTCGACCTAATTTTGTGAGGTGATCTAGTGACCAGAGCTAATTTGGCTGTCGACCTAATTTTGTGAGGTGATCTAGCAACCAGAGCTGATCTGGCTGGTGACCCAATCTGATCTGGCGACTCGAGTTGATCTAGTTGGCGACCTGTGTGGTGACCTGAGTTGATCTCGCTAGCGACTTGTGTTGATCTAGTGACCCATCCTGATCTAGAGGCTTGAGTTGATCCAACAACCCAAGTCGATCCGAGTCGACCGAGTCGACTCGATCATCCGAGTCAACCGAGTTGACCCGGTGACCCGAGTCGACCCGGTGACCTGAGTCAATCGAGTCGACCCGGTGACCTGAGTCAACTGAGTCAACCCAGTGACCTGAGTCAACCGAGTCGACCCGAGTCAACTGAGTTGACGCGGTGACCCGAGTCAACCAAGTCGATCGATTCAACCCGGTGATCCGAGTCGACCTGAGTCGACCGAGTCGGTTAGGTGACTGAGTCGACCCGATGACCTAAGTTGACCGAGTCGACCCAGTGACCTGACTCAATTGAGTCGACCCAGTGACCCGAGTCAACTGAGTCGACCCAATGACTCGAGTCAACCGAGTCGACCTGGTGACCCAAGTCAACTGAGTCGACCGAGTTGACCCGATGACCCGAGTCAACTGAGTCGACCCAGTGACCCAAGTCGCTGTGGTGACCTAATTTATTATGGCAGTTAAAGTTACTAGCTGGCGACCAGAGCTGAGCTGGCAACCTGAATTGATCTAGTGGGTGACCTAAGCTGATCTGGCTAGTGACCTAATTTTGTCAGGTCATCTGGAGACCAGAGCTGATCTGGCTGGTGACCCAAGTTGATCTGGTGACTCAAGTTGATCTAGTTGGCGACCCGTGTGGTGACCTGAGTTGATCTTGCTAGCGATTTGAGTTGATCCAGTGACCCGTCCTGATCCAGAGGCCTGAGTCAATCCGGCAACCCAAGTCGACTCGGTGACCCGAGTCTATCGAGTTGACCGAGTGACCTGAGTCAACCGAGTCGACTCGATGACCCGAGTCAACCGAGTCGACTCGATGACCCGAGTCAACCGAGTCGACTGAGTCGACGTGGTGTCCCGAGTCGGTCAGGTGACCGAGTCGACCCGAGTAAACCAGAGTCGACTGAGTTGACCTAGTGACCTGAATCAATTGAGTCAACCTAGTGACCTGAGTCGACTAGGTCGACCCGTGTCAACCCAAGTCGACTCGAGGCCTAAGTTGATTCGGCAACCCAAGTCGACTCGGTGACCCACGTCGACCGAGTCGACCCAGTGACCCGAGTTGACCCGATGACCCGAGTTGACCCGGTGACCCGAGTTGATCAAGTTGACTGAGTTGACTGAGTCGACCCAGCGACCAGGGTTTTTGTGGTGACCCAATTTATTATGGCAGTCGGAGTTACTCACTGGCGACCAGAGCTAATCTAGCGACCTGAGTTGATCTAATTGGTGACCTAACCTGATCTGGTTGGTGAACTAATTTTGTCAGGTGATCTGGTGACAAGAGCTGATCTGGTTGGTGACCCAAGCTGATATGGCGACCTGAGTAAATCTAGTTGGTGATCCGTGTGGTGACCTGAGTTGATCTCGCTAGCGACTTGAGTTGATCCAGTGACCCATCCCGATCCAGAGGCCCGAGTCGAGCCGGCAACCCAACTCGACCTGAGTCAATCGAGTCGACTCGAGTCCACCGAGTCGACCCAGTGACCCGAGTCAACCTGGTCAACTCGATGACCCGAGCCAACCGAGTCGACCCAGTGACCCGGTGACTCGAATCAACTGAGTCGACCCGGTGACCAGAGTTGACTAAGTCGACCCAGCTGACTTGGTGACCTGAGTCGACAGAGTTGACCTAGTGACCTGAGTCAACCGTGTTGACCTGATGACCTAAGTTGACCTGGTGACCCAAGTCAACCAAGTCTACCTAAGTTAGTAAGGTGACTGAGTTGACCCGAGTCGACCTAGTGACCTGAGTCAACCGAGTCGACCTGGTGACTCGAGTCGACCCAGTGACATGAGTCAACTGAGTCGACCCAATGACCTGAGTCAACTGAGTCAACCGAGTCGACCCTATGACCTGAGTCAACCAAGTTGACCTAGCGACCCGAGTCACTATGGTGACCCAATTTATTATGGCAGTCAAAGTTATTGGCTGGCGACCTGAGTTGATCTAGTTGGTGACATAAGCTGATATGGCGACCAGAGCTGATCTAGCTGGTGACCCAAGCTAATCTGGTGACCCAAGTTGATCTAGTTGGCGACCCATGTGGTGACCTGAGTTGATCTCGCTAGTAACTTGAGTTGACCCGATGATCCATCTTGATCTAGAGGCCCGAGTCGATCCGGCAACCCAAGTCGACCTGGTGACCTGAGTCAACCGCGTCGACCGACTCGACCCAGTGACCTGAGTCAACTAAGTTGACCTGATGACTTGAGTCAACTGAGTTGACCCAATGACCGGAGTCAACTGAGTTGACCCGATGACCTGAGTCAACTGAGTTAACACGATGACTCGAGGCAACCAAGTCGACCCAAGTCGACCGAGTCAGTCAGGTGACTGAGTCGACCTAAGTCGACCTAGTGACCTGAGTCGACCGAGTCAACCCGGTGACTCGAGTCAACAGAGTCGACCGAGTCGACCCAGTGACCCGTGTCAACCGAGTTGACCTGGTGACCCGAGTCGATCGAGTCGACCCAGCGACCTGAGTCACTATGGTGACCTAATTTATTATGGCAGTCAGAGTTACTGGCTGGTGACTAGAGCTGATCTGGTGACCTGAATTGATCTAGTTGGCAACCTAAGCTGATTTGGCTGTCGACCTAATTTTGTGAGGTGATCTGGCGACCAGAGCTGATCTGGCTAGTGACCCAATCTGATTTGGTGACCTGAGTTGATCTAGTTGGTGACCCGTGTGGTGACCTGAGTTGATCTCACTAGCGACTTGTGTTGATCTAGTGACCCATCCCAATCTAGAGGCCTGAGTCGATCCGGCAACCCAAGTCGATTCGAGTTGACTCGGTGACCCGAGTCAACCGAGTCGACCCAGTGACCTGAGTCAATTGAGTCAACCCAGTGACCTGAGTCAACCGAGTCGACCCGATGACCCGAGTCAACCGAGTCAACCCGATGACCCGAGTCAACCGAGTCGACGCAGTGACCTGAGTCAACCAAGTCGATGCGGTGACCCAAGTCAACCGAGTCGACCCGGTGACCTGAGTCAACCGAGTTGACCTGAGTCAACCCGACGACCTGAGTCGACCCGATGACCCGACTCGATCGAGTCGACCTGGTGACCTGACTCGACCGAGTCGACCCAATGACCCGAGTCAACCGAGTCGACCCGGTGACCCGAGTCAACTGAGTCGACCGAGTTCACCCGGTGACCTGAGTCAATTGAGTCGACCCAGTGACCCAAGTTGCTAGTGACCTAATTTTGTTAGGTGATCTGGAGACCAGAGTTGATCTGGTTGGTGACCCAAGCTAATCTGGCGACCAGAGTTGATCTAGTTGGTGACCCGTGTGGTGACCTAAGTTGATCTTGCTAGCAACTTGAGTTGATCCAGTAACCCATCCTGATCCAGAGGCCTGAGTCGATCTGGTAACCCAAGTCGACCTGAGTCGACCTGGTGACCCGACTCAACCGAGTCGACCCGATGACCCGAATCAACCAAGTCGACCTGATGACCCGAGTCAACCAAGTCGACCTTGTGACCCGAGTCAACCAAGTCGACCCGAGTCAGTCAGGTGACTGAGTCAACCCGGTGACCTGAGTCGATTAAGTCAACGGAGTCCACCCAATGACCTGAGTCAACTGAGTCGATCGTGTCAACCCAGTAACCTAAGTCAACCCGGTGAATCGAGTCAACTGAGTCGATCGAGTCGACCCGGTGACCTGAGTCAACTGAGTCGACCTGAGTCGACTGAGTCAACCCAGTTACCTGAGTCACTGTGGTGACCTAATTTATTATGGTAGTCAGAGTTACTGGCTGGTGACCTAAGCTAATCTGGCTGGTGACTTAAGTTTGTCAGGTGATCTAGCGACCAGAGTTGATCTGGTTGGTGACCCAAGCTGATCTGGCGATGTGAGTTGATCTAGTTGGCGACCCGTGTGGTGACCTGAGTTGATCTCGCTAGCGACTTGAGTTGATCCAGTGACCCGTACTGATCCAGAGGCCCGAGTCGATCTGACAACCCAAGTCGACCCGGTGACCCGAGTCAACTTGGTGACTCGAGTCGATCCGATGACCTGAGTCAACTGAGTCATCCCGAGTCGACCGAGTCAGTCAGGTGACTGAGTCGACCCGGTGACCTGAGTCAACCAAGTCGACCTGGTGACCCAAGTCCATCGAGTCGACCGAGTCGACCCAGTGACCTGATTCAACCAAGTCGACCTGGTGACCCGAGTCAACCGAGTCGACCTGGTGACCCGAGTCGCTGTGGTGACCCAATTTATTATGGCAGTCAAAGTTTTTGGCTGGCAACCAGAGCTGATCTGGCGACCTGAGTTGATCTAGTTAGCGACCTAAGCTGATCTAGTTGGCGACCTAAGATGAAATGGTTGGTGACCCAGGCTGATCTAGTTAGTGACCTGATTTTGTCAGGTGATCTAGCGACTAGAGCTGATCTAGCTGGTGACCCAAGCTGATCTAGTGACCCGAGTTGATCTAGTTGGTTACCTGTGTGGTGACCTGAGCTGATCTCGCTAGCAACTTGAGTTGATCTAGTGACCCGTGCAATCTAGAGGCCCGAGTAGATCCGACAACCCAAGTCGACTTGAGTCGACCTGAGTCAACCGAGTCAGCTGAGTCGACCTAAGTCACCCTAGTCGACCCGGTGATCCAAGTCAACTGAGTTGACTCAAGTTGACTGCGTCGACCCGAGTCGACCGGGTCGGTCAGGTGACTGACTCGACCTGAGTCGATTTGGCTACCTGAGTCAACTCGGTGACCCGAGTCGATCGAGTCGACCGAGTCGACCAAGTCCACCCAGTGACCTGAGTCACCTTAGTCGACCGAGCGACCAGAGTCGTTGTAGTGACCTAATTTATTATGGCAGTATGAGTTACCGACTAGCGAGCAGAGTTGATCTAGCCACCCGAGATGATCTAGTTTGCGACCTGAGTTGATCTAGTTGGTGACCCGAGTTGATCTGCCTGTTGACCTAATTTTGTCAAGTGATCTAGCGACCAGAGCTGATCAAGCCGAGCGGAACCGAACCGGTCGAGCTCTCCGGGGAGCGGCGGGGCGGGATCGGCGCCGAGCTCGCTCCCGGGCGGGGTCGAAACTCGCGGAAAAAAAATGAACAAAGGAGGCCCCGTACGAGGATAAGAACGAAAAAACCAGAGTTAAATTAAAAAAAAAAAAAAAAAAAAAAAAAAAATTACTTTCGGGTCATACGTGTAGCCACGCCCAGCTCGCCCGCGGACGGGATCCCCATCGAGCTCGTCGAGCCGAGCGGCGCTCGCGGGCGGGGTCCGATCCGAGCGGAACCGAACCGGTCGAGCTCTCCGGGGAGCGGCGGGGCGGGATCGGCGCCGAGCTCGCTCCGGGGCGGGGTCGAAACTCGCGGAAAAAAAATGAACAAAGGAGGCTCCGTACGAGGATAAGAACGAAAAAACCAGAGTTAAAAAAAAAAAAAAAAAAAAAAAAAATACATTCGCGTCATACGTGTAGCCACGCCCAGCTCGCCCGCGGACGGGATCCCCATCGAGCTCGTCGAGCCGAGCGGCGCTCGCGGGCGGGGTCCGATCCGAGCGGAACCGAACCGGTCGAGCTCTCCGGGGAGCGGCGGGGCGGGATCGGCGCCGAGCTCGCTCCCGGGCGGGGTCGAAACTCGCGGAAAAAAAATGAACAAAGGAGGCTCCGTACGAGGATAAGAACGAAAAAACCAGAGTTAAAAAAAAAATTAAAAAAAAAAAATTACATTCGGGTCATACGTGTAGCCACGCCCAGCTCGCCCGCGGACGGGATCCCCATCGAGCTCGTCGAGCCGAGCGGCGCTCGCGGGCGGGGTCCGATCCGAGCGGAACCGAACCGGTCGAGCTCTCCGGGGAGCGGCGGGGCGGGATCGGCGCCGAGCTCGCTCCCGGGCGGGGTCGAAACTCGCGGGAAAAAAATGAACAAAGGAGGCTCCGTACGAGGATAAGAACGAAAAAACCAGAGTTAAAAAAAAAAAAAAAAAAAAAAAAAAATTACATTCGGGTCATACGTGTAGCCACGCCCAGCTCGCCCGCGGACGGGATCCCCATCGAGCTCGTCGAGCCGAGCGGCGCTCGCGGGCGGGGTCCGATCCGAGCGGAACCGAACCGGTCGAGCTCTCCGGGGAGCGGCGGGGCGGGATCGGCGCCGAGCTCGCTCCCGGGCGGGGTCGAAACTCGCGGAAAAAAAATGAACAAAGGAGGCTCCGTACGAGGATAAGAACGAAAATACCAGAGTTAAAAAAAAAAAAAAAAAAAAAAAAAAAAATTACATTCGGGTCATACGTGTAGCCACGCCCAGCTCGCCCGCGGACGGGATCCCCATCGAGCTCGTCGAGCCGAGCGGCGCTCGCGGGCGGGGTCCGATCCGAGCGGAACCGAACCGGTCGAGCTCTCCGGGGAGCGGCGGGGCGGGATCGGCGCCGAGCTCGCTCCCTGGCGGGGTCGAAACTCGCGGAAAAAAAATGAACAAAGGAGGCTCCGTACGAGGATAAGAACGAAAAAACCAGAGTTTTAAAAAAAAAAAAAAAAAAAAATTACATTCGGGTCATACGTGTAGCCACGCCCAGCTCGCCCGCGGACGGGATCCCCATCGAGCTCGTCGAGCCGAGCGGCGCTCGCGGGCGGGGTCCGATCCGAGCGGAACCGAACCGGTCGAGCTCTCCGGGGAGCGGCGGGGCGGGATCGGCGCCGAGCTCGCTCCCGGGCGGGGTCGAAACTCGCGGGAAAAAAATGAACAAAGGAGGCTCCGTACGAGGATAAGAACGAAAAAACCAGAGTTAAAAAAAAAAAAAAAAAAAAAAAAAAAAATTACATTCGGGTCATACGTGTAGCCACGCCCAGCTCGCCCGCGGACGGGATCCCCATCGAGCTCGTCGAGCCGAGCGGCGCTCGCGGGCGGGGTCCGATCTGAGCGGAACCGAACCGGTCGAGCTCTCCGGGGAGCGGCGGGGCGGGATCGGCGCCGAGCTCGCTCCCGGGCGGGGTCGAAACTCGCGGAAAAAAAATGAACAAAGGAGGCTCCGTACGAGGATAAGAACGAAAAAACCAGAGTTAAAAAAAAAAAAAAAAAAAAAAATTACATTCGGGTCATACGTGTAGCCACGCCCAGCTCGCCCGCGGACGGGATCCCCATCGAGCTCGTCGAGCCGAGCGGCGCTCGCGGGCGGGGTCCGATCCGAGCGGAACCGAACCGGTCGAGCTCTCCGGGGAGCGGCGGGGCGGGATCGGCGCCGAGCTCGCTCCCGGGCGGGGTCGAAACTCGCGGAAAAAAAATGAACAAAGGAGGCTCCGTACGAGGATAAGAACGAAAAAACCAGAGTTAAAAAAAAAAAAAAAAAAAAAAAAAAAATTACATTCGGGTCATACGTGTAGCCACGCCCAGCTCGCCCGCGGACGGGATCCCCATCGAGCTCGTCG
>BSBK01014896.1:17500-45000 GCA_027943335.1 Chamaecyparis obtusa | reverse complement strand
GGAGGGCCGCACCTACCCAAACGACTCAGAAGCTATACGCCGGTCCATTCACAAGAACGGAACTATCTCCGGCCAACTCCCTGTGAAGGCCGCATCTCTCCGTTCCACGCATGCAAGAACCAACGCATAGCTAACGAGTACCCGGATAGGATTCGCGGAAAGTACATAGCAAATCGCTTGTACCAAAGCGAACCGAAAGCTAGACGGGGGCTGACCCGAAGATTGCCTTCCATGTCACTGCGACGACACATTCGAACGACAACCGCTGCCGAACACTTTCCGACTTGCACCGTTGAGTGACCCGAAAGACAGGACTTTGGGCAGCCCCCGCATAGCAATCAGGTGGCTTCATGCCCCTCTAATAGAATCAGTGCTAGTGATCCGATTTTAAATCCGACTTACTCATCCGTCCGCGCACAAGCTCTGATTCTATTAGAGGGGCATGGGGGAGCTTCCGCGAACTACTACTCCCCTATATAAGTTATTAGTCCGGGTCTTTCTCTTCCGTAGAAATTTGAGACGTTGAGAATGGCTCCCAAACAATTCAAATCTTCCAAAAATTCAAGTGAAACGATGAGGAAAAAGCTCACAAAAAAATCAAATCTTCAAAAAATTCAAGTGAAACGAACAGAATAGCTCACAAAAAATTCAGGTCTTCCGAAAAAATCGAAGGGAAACGAAAAGAACAACTAGCAAAACATTCAAATTTTCCAAAACTTCAAGTAAAAGAAAGAACATAGCTCACCAAAAAAATCCATTTCTTCCAAAAACTCAAGTGAATCGAAGAGAGTAGGCTCACAAAAAATTAAAATCTTCCAAAAAAAAATCAAAGGAAACAAAAGAGGAGATCGCAAAAAATTCGAATCTTCCAATGAAACAAAAATGAGAATAGCAAACAAAAAATTCAAATCTTAATGCAGCATGCGACAGAGCAAATCGCTTGTGCCAAGCGACCCGGGAGCTAGACGGGGGCTGACCCAAAAATTGCGTTTCTTGTCAATGCGACGATGCGTTGGAACGACAACCGCTGTCGAACCCTTTCCTACTTGCAACGTCGACTGACACAAAAGACACGATCCTGGACAGGCCCCGCATAGAAAGCGGGTGGCCTAATGCGCCCCTCCAATAGAATCAGCGCTAGTGCTCAGATTTTAAATCCGAGATACCCAGCACTGATTCTCTTGGAGGGGGGCACCTACCCAAACGACTCAAAAGCTATACGCGGCTCCATTCACAAAAACAGAACTATCTCCGGCCAACTCCCTGTGAAGGCCGCATCTCTCCGTTCCGCTCGTGTAAGAGCCAACGCGTAGCTAACGAGTACGTGGATAGGGTTCGCGGAAAGTACATAGCAAATCACTTGTACCAAAGTGACCCGAAAGCTAGACAGGGGCTGACCCGTAGATTGCCTTCCATATCACTGCGACGACGCATTGGAACGACAACCGCTGCCGAACCCTTTCCGACTTGCACCGTCGAGCGACCCGAAAGACAGGACTTTGGGCAGCCCCCGCATAGCAATCAAGTGGCTTCATGCCCCTCTAATAGAATCAGTGCTGGTGATCCCATTTTGAAATCCGACCTACACATCCGTCCGATCACCGGCAATGATTCTATAAGAGGGGTATGGGGGAGCTTCCGCGAACAACACACAACTCCTCCCCTATATAAGTTATTAGTCCGAGTCTTGCTCTTGAGTGGAAATTTAAGCCGAAGAAACTGGCTCCCAAAAAATTCAAATCTTCCAAAAATTCAAGTGAAACGATGACAAAAAGCTCACAAAAAATCAAATCTTCCAAAAATTCAAGTGAAACGAACAGAATAGATCACAAAAAATTCAAGTCTTTCGAAAAAATCTAGGAAAACGAAAAGAATAGCTAGAAAACAAAATTCAAATCTTCCAGAAATTCAAGTAAAACAAAGAACATGGCTCACCAAAATAATTCATCTTCCAAAAATTCGTCATTCTTACCGCAATCCATCATCTTATCCGTCATAACGCGTATCCAACATATCCACGAGGAGGTAACCCAACTCGCTCGCATAGTTCCTCAAGTCAGATAACAATGCATCTAGATGAATCCAAATCGTTTTCGATCGAGACTTAGCAACTAATGTCGCACCCGCCTAGATTGACTTGAGATCCAATCCGCCGACACATATGATAACTAACTGATTCCAATGCAAAGCATCTTGAGCCATTGCGCACTCAAGTATCGGAAGTCGAAGCGACATAGCAAGTAGCTTGTACCAAGTGACCCGGGAGCTAGACGGGGGCTGACCCGAAGATCGCCTTTCTTGTCAATGCGACGATGTGTTGGAACGACAACCGCTGTCGAACCCTTTCCGAAGTGCACCGTCGACTGACCCAAAAGTTACGACCCTGGACAGCCCCCGCATAGCAAGCGGGTGGCCTAATGCGCCCCTCCAATAGAATCAGTGCTAGTGTTCATATTTTAAATCCGAGCTACCAATCCGTCCGAGCACCAGCACTGATTCTCTTGGAGGGGCGCACCTACCCAAACGACTCAAAAGCTATATACGCGGCTCCATTCACAAGAGCAGAACTATTTCCGGCCAACTCCCTGTGAAGGCCGCATCTCTTCGTTCCACGCATGCAAGAGCCAACGCATAGCTAACGAGTACCCGGATAGGGGTTCGCGGAAAGTACATAGCAGATCGCTTGTACCAAAGCAACCCAAAAGCTAGACGGGGGCTGACCCGAAGATCGCCTTCCATGTCACTGCGACGACGCATTGGAACGACAACCGCTGCCGAACCCTTTCCGACTTGCACCGTCGAGCGACCTTCGAAAGACGGGACTTTGAGCAGCCCCCGCATAGCAATCAGGTGGCTTCATGCCCCTCTAATGGAATCAGTGCTGCTGATCGCGTTTTGAAATCTGACCTAATCATCCGTCCGTCTGTCGGATTTCAAAACGGGATCACCAGCACTGATTCTATTAGAGGGGCATGGGGGAGATTCCGCGGACAACACCTCCCCTATATAAGTTATTAGTCCAAGTCTTGCACTTCCGTAGAAATTTGAGCCGACGAGAATATCTCACAAAAATTTCAAATCTTTC
Organism: Chamaecyparis obtusa; assembly: GCA_027943335.1. Classification (NCBI taxonomy): domain Eukaryota; kingdom Viridiplantae; phylum Streptophyta; class Pinopsida; order Cupressales; family Cupressaceae; genus Chamaecyparis; species Chamaecyparis obtusa. The sequence goes on along the minus strand of BSBK01014896.1, from coordinate 41,915 downwards.
AAAAATACGAGTGAAACAAAAAGAATAGATCACAAAAAATTCAGAAATTCCAAAAATTCAATTGAAACGAAGAGAATAGCTCACAAAAAAATCAAGGGAAAAAAAGAGAATAGCTCACAAATAAAATCAAATCTCCCAAAAATGCAAGTGAAACGAAGAGACTACAATCACAAAAAATGCACAACTTCCAAATATTCAATTGAAACGAAGAGAATAGCTCACAAAAAATGCAAGTCTTACAAAAAAATCAAGGGAAACAAAACAGAATAGCTCACAAAAAATTCAAATCTTCCAAAAAAACCAAGTGAAACAAACAGAATAGCTCACAAAAAATTCAAATCTTGCAAACATTCAAGTGAAAACGAAGAGAATAGCTCACAAAAACATTCAAAACTTCCAAAAATTCAAGTGAAAAGAATAAAATAATAGCCCACAAAAAATTCAAGTCTTCCAAAACAAAAACCAAGGAAAAACGAAGAGAATAGCTCACAAAAAATCCAAAACTTCAAGTCAAAACGAAGAGAATTTTACTACCTCGCAACAAACAAAATTCAAATCTCGCAAAAATTCAAGTGAAACGAAGAGACTTAACTCAAAAAATTCAAATCTTCTTGCGACATGCAGACCCAAGAGCTAGACGGGGGCTCGCCCACAGATCGACTTCAGTATCACTATGACGACGCGCTGGAACGACTACCGCTGTCGAACCCTTCTCTGACTTCCGCCATCGAGTGACCCAAAAGACACGACCCAAGGGAGCCCACGCATAAAAATTGGGTGGCTTCATGCCCCTCCAATAGAATCTGTGCTGCTGCTCACATTTTTAAATCCGAGCGGCAAATCCGTCCGAGCACCAACACTCATTCACTTGGAGGGGCACCTATCCAAACGACCGAAAAGCTATACGCGGCTCCATTCGCAAGGCACGGAACTGTTTCAGGCCAACTCCCTGTGAAGGCCGCATCTCTGCGTTCCATGCGTGCTAGAGCCAACACATAGCTAACGAGTACCGGGATAGGTGTTCGCGGAAAGTACATAGCAGATCGCTTGTACCAAAGCAACCCAAGAGCTAGACAGGGGCTGACCCGAAGATCGCCTTCCATGTCGCTGCGACGACGCATTGGAACGACAACCGCTGCCGAACCATTTCCGACTTGCGCCGTCGAGCGACCTGAAAGATGAGACTTTGAGCAGCCCACGCATAGCAATCAGGTGGCTTCATGCCCCTATAATGGAATCAGTGCTGCTGATCCCGTTTTGAAATCCGACCTAATCATCCATCCGTCTGTCGGATTTCAAAACGGGATCACCAGCACTGATTCCATTAGAGGGGCATGGGGGAGCTTCCGCGAACAACACCTCCCCTATATAAGTTATTAGTCCAAGTATTGCACTTCCGTAGAAATTTGAGCCGAAGAGAATATCTCACAAAAATTTCAAATCTCTCAAAAATATAAGTGAAACAAAGAAGAATAGATCACAAAAAATTCAAAACTTCCAAAAATTCAATTGAAACGAAGAGAATAGCTCACAAAAAATGCAAGTCTTGCAAAAAAAATTCAAAGGAAAAGAAGAGAATAGCTCACAAAAAAAATCAAATCTCCCAAAAAATGCATCATGCATAACTTCCAAAAATTCAATTGAAACGAAGAGAATAGCTCACAAAAAATGCAAGTCTTCCAAAAAAATCAAAGGGAAATAAAGAGAATAGCTCACAAAAAATTCAAATCTTCCAAAAAACCAAGTGAAACGAAGAGACTACATCACAAAAAATGCATAACTTCCAAAAATTCAATTGAAACGAAGAGAATAGCTCACAAAAAACGCAAGTCTTCCCAAAAAAAAACAAAAAAAAAAAAAACAAAGGGAAACAAAGAGAATAGCTCACAAAAATTCAAATCTTCCAAAAAAAACCAAGTGAAACAAAGAGAATAGCTCACAAAAATTTCAAATCTTGCAAAAATTCAAGTGAAACGAAAGATAATAGCTCACAAAAAAATTCAGAACTTCCAAAAATTCAAGTCTTCCAAAAAAAAATCAAGGAAAAACGAAGACTTAAACTCACGAAAAATTCAAATCTCCTTGCGGCATGCAGACCCAAGAGCTAGACGGGGGCTCGCCCACAAATCGACTTCAGTATCACTATGATGACGCGCTGGAACGACTACCGTTGTCGAACCCTTCTCCGACTTGCGCCATCGAGTGACCCAAAAGAGGCGACCCAGGGGAGCCCCCGCATAGCAATCGGGTGGCTTCATGCCCCTCCAATAAAATCAGGCATGCTACTCACATTTTAAATCCGAGCCGCAAATCCGTCCGAGCACCAGCACTGATTCACTTGGAGGGGCACCCTATCCAAACGACCCAAAAGCTATACGCGGCTCCTTTCGCACGCACAGAACTGTTTCAAGCCGACTCCCTGTGAAGGCCGCATCTCTCCGTTCCACCCATGCAAGAAACAACGCATAGCTAACGAATACCCGGATAGGGTTTCGCGGAAAGTACAAGCAGATCGCTTGTACCAAAGCAACCCAAAAGCTAGACGGGGGCTGACCCGAAGATCGCCTTCCATGTCACAGCGACGACGCATTGGAACGACAACCGCTGTCGAACCCTTCCCGACTTTGCGTCATCGAGCGACCCGAAAGACGGGACTTTGAGCAGCCCCCGCATAGCAATCAGGTGGCTTCATGCCCCTCTAATGGAATCAGTGCTGCTGATCCCGTTTTGAAATCCGACCTAATCATCCGTCCGTCTGTCGGATTTCAAAACGGGATCACCAGCACTGATTCTATTAGAGGGGCATGGGGGAGCTTCCGCGGACAACACCTCCCCTATATAAGTTATTAGTCCAAGTATTGCACTTCCGTAGAAATTTGAGCCGAAGAGAATATCTCACAAAAATTTCAAATCTCTCAAAAATACAAGTGAAACAAAGAACAATAGATCACAAAAAATTCAAAACTTCCAAAAATTCAATTGAAATGAAGAGAATAGCTCACAAAAAATCCAAGTCTTGCAAAAAAAATCAAGGAAAAAGAAGAGAATAGCTCACAAAAAAATCAAATTTCCCAAAAATGCAAGTGAAACGAAGAGACTACATCACCAAAAAATGCATAACTTCCAAAAATTCAATTGAAACGAAGAGAATAGCTCACAAAAAATGCAAGTCTTCCAAAAAAAAATCAAGGGAAACAAAGAGAATAGCTCACAAAAAATTCAAATCTTCGAAAAAACCAAGTGAAACAAAGAAGAATAGCTCACAAAAAATTCAAATCCTGCAAAAATTCAAGTGAAAGGAAGAGAATAGCTCACAAAAAATTCAAAACTTCAAAAAATTCAAGTGAAACGAAGAGAATAGCTCACAAAAAATTCAAAACTTCCAAAAATTCAAGTGAAACGAAGAGAATAGCTCACAAAAAACTTCAAATCTCGCAAAAACTCCAGTGAAACGAAAAAGACTTAACTCACAAAAAATTCAAATCTTCTTGCCGCATGCAGACCCAAATGCTAGACCGGGGCTCGCCCACAGATCGACTTCAGTATCACTAATGACGACGCGCTGGAACAACTACCGTTGTTGAACCCTTCTCCGACTTGCGCCATCGAGTGACCCAGAAGAGACGACCCAGGGGAGCCCCCGCATAGCAATCAGGTGGCTTCATGCCCCTCCAATAAAATCAGGCATGCTACTCACATTTTAAATCCGAGCCGCAAATCCATCCGAGCACCAGCACTGATTCACTTGGAGGGGCACCCTATCCAAACGACCCAAAAGCTATACGCGGCTCCATTCGCACGCACAGAACTGTTTCAGGCCGACTCCCTGTGAAGGCCGCATCTCTTCGTTGCACACATGCAAGAGACAACGCATAGCTAACGAGTACCCGGATAGGGTTTCGCGGAAAGTACATAGCAGATCGCTTGTACCAAAGCAACCCAAAAGCTAGACGGGGGCTGACCCTAAGATCGCCTTACATGTCACAACGACGACGCATTGGAACGACAACCGCTGTCGAACCCTTTCCGACTTGCGCAATCGAGCGACCCGAAAGACGGGACTTTGAGCAGCCCACGCATAGCAATCAGGTGGCTTCATGCCCCTGTAATGGAATCAGTGCTGCTGATCCCATTTTGAAATCTGACCTAATCATCCGTCCATCTGTCGGATTTCAAAACGGGATCACCAGCACTGATTCTATTAGAGGGGCATGGGGGAGCTTCCGCGGACAACACCTCCCCTATATAAGTTATTAGTCCAAGTATTGCACTTTCGTAGAAATTTGAGCCGAAGAGAATATCTCACAAAAATTTCAAATCTCTCAAAAATACAAGTGAAACAAAGAGAATAGATCACAAAAAATTCAAAACTTCCAAAAATTCAATTGAAATGAAGAGAATAGCTCACAAAAAATCCAAGTCTTGCAAAAAAAAAATCAAGGGAAAAGAAGAGAATAGCTCACAAAAAATGCAAGTCTTCCAAAAAAAAACAAGGGAAACAAAGAAAATAGCTCACAAAAAATTCAAATCTTCCAAAAAACCAAGTGAAACAAAGAAGAATAGCTCACAAAAAATTCAAATCCTGCAAAAATTCAAGTGAAACGAAGAGGATAGCTCACAAAAAACTCAAAACTTCCAAAAATTCAAGTGAAACGAAGAGAATAGCTCACAAAAAATTTAAGTGAAACGAAGAGAATAGCTCACAAAAACTTCAAATCTCGCAAAAACTCCAGTGAAACGAAAAAAAGAAAAAGACTTTAACTCACAAAAAATTCAAATCTTCTTGCGGCATGCAGACCCAAGTGCTAGACGGGGGCTGCACACAGATCGACTTCAGTATCACTAATGACGACGCGCTGGAACGACTACCGTTGTCGAACCCTTCTCCGACTTGCGCCATCGAGTGACCCAAAAGAGACGACCCAGGGGAGCCCCCGCATAGCAATCAGGTGGCTTCATGCCCCTCAAATAAAATCAGGCATGCTCCTCACATTTTAAATCTGAGCCGCAAATCCGTCCGAGCACCAGCACTGATTCGCTTGGAGGGGCACCCTATCCAAACGACCCAAAAGCTATACGCGGCTCCATTCGCACGCACAGAACTATTTCAGGCCGACTCCCTGTGAAGGCCGCATCTCTCCGTTCCACACATGCAAGAGCCAATGCATAGCTAACGAGTACCCGGATAGGGGTTCGCGGAAAGTACATAGCAGATCGCTTGTACCAAGCGACCCAAAAGCTAGACAAGGGCTAACCCGAAGATCGCCTTCCATGTCACTGCGACGACGCATTGGAACGACAACCGCTGTCGAACCCTTTCCGACTTGCGCCGTCGAGCGACTCGAAAGACGGGACTTTGAGCAGCCCCCGCATAGCAATCAGGTGGCTTCATGCCCCTCTAATGGAATCAGTGCTGCTGATCCCGTTTTGAAATCCGACCTGCTCATCCATCCGTCCGTCGGATTTCAAAACGGGATCACTAGCACTGATTCTATTAGAGGGGCATGGGGGAGCTTCCGCGGACAACACCTCCCCTATATAAGTTATTAGTCCAAGTATTGCACTTCCGTAGAAATTTGAGCCGAAGAGAATATCTCACAAAAATTTCAAATCTCTCAAAAATACAAGTGAAACAAAGAAGAATAGATCACAAAAAATTCAAAACTTCTAAAAATTCAATTGAAACGAAGAGAATAGCTCACAAAAAATGCAAGTCTTGCAAAAAAAAATTCAAGGGAAAAGAAGAGAATAGCTCACAAAAAAAATCAAATCTCCCAAAAATGCAAGTGAAACGAAGAGACTACATCACAAAAAATGCATAACTTCCAAAAATTCAATTGAAACGAAGAGAATAGCTCACAAAAAATGCAAGTCTTCCAAAAAAATCAAAGGAAACAAAGAGAATAGCTCACAAAAAATAGCTAGCTTGTGGCCCGGACGATCCGATCTCATGAAAACTGACTACATACCCGTGGCTCGGATCGACAAGCTAGCTCGGATCGGCGATCTGAGCTCATTCCATCATGCATTCCCGTCTTCTACTCCATAAATGACTCACCTCTTTGTATTCACTTGAGAACTAAACATCCTTTAGTTCAGCTCGAATCACAACGTGCACTAGAATCCGTTCCAGCTCGGGTCTCATCTCAAAGATCCTTGCATTCACCAACAACACCTCCCCTATATAAGTTATTAGTCCAAGTCTTGCTCTTCCGTAGAAATTTGAGGCGAAGAGAACAACTCGCAACAAATCCAAATCTTCCAAAAAATCAAGGGAAATGGGGAGAATAGCTCACAAATAATTCAAATCTTCAAAAAAATCAAGTGAAACGAGGAGAATAGCTCACAAAAAATTCAAATCTTCCAAATATCAAACCCAAAAGCTTCGCACACATTACAAATCAAACAGCTTGTACCGAGCGACCCAAACGCTAGACAAGGGCTCACCCTTAATAAGAGAATCAGTGTTTGACTTGTGGGCCGGGCGAGCCGATCTCATGAAAACTGCCTACATACCCGTGGCTCAGATCAGCGAGCTGACTCGGATCGTCGATCTGAGCTCATTCCATCATGCATTCCCGTGTTCTACTCCATAAAACGACTCACCTCTTTGTATTCACTTGAGAACTGAACATCCTTTAGCTCAGCTTGAATCACAACGCGCACTAGAATCCGTTCCAGCTCGGGTCTCATCTCAAAGATCCTTTCATTCACCAACAACACCTCCCCTATATAAGTTATTAGTCCAAGTCTTGCTCTTCCGTAGAAATTTGAGGCGAAGAGAACAACTCTCAAAAATTCCAATTCTTCCAAAAAAATCAAGGGAAACGGGGAGAATAGCTCACAAATAATTCAAATCTTCAAAAATATCAAGTGAAACGAGGAGAATAGCTCACAAAAAATTTAAATCTTCCAAATATCAACCCAAAAGCTTTGCACACATTACAAATCGAACAGCTTGTACCGAGCGACCCAAACGCTAGACAAGGGCTCACCCTTAATAAGAGAATCGATGTTTGACTTGTGGGCCGGGCGAGCCGATCTCATGAAAACTACCTACATACCCATGGCTCGGATCAGCGAGCTGGCTCGGATCGACGAGATAGCTCGGATCGACGATCTGAGATCATTCCATCATGCATTCCCATGTTCTACTCCATAGAATGACTCACCTCTTTGTATTCACTTGAGAACTGAACATCCTTTAGCTCAGCTCGAATCACAACGCGTACTAGAATCCGTTCCAGCTCGGATCTCATCTCAATGATTCTTACATTCACCAACAACACCTCCCCTATATAAGTTATTAGTCCGAGTCTTGCTCCCCCGTAGAAATGCTCGCCAACGCCGAAAGGTCACAAAAAATTTAAATCTCATAAATGACTCAGCTCGACGGGCTGGCTCGGATCGTACATACCCGTGGCTCGGATCGACGAGCTAGCTCGGATCGGCGATCTGAGCTCATTCCATCATGCATTCCCATGTTCTACTCCATAGAATGAGTCACCTCTTTGTATTCACTTGAGAACTGAACATCCTTTAGCTCAGCTCGAATCATAACGCGCACTAGAATCCGTTCCAGCTCGGGTCTCATCTCAGTGATCCTTACATTCACCAACAACACCTCCCCTATATAAGTTATTAGTCCGAGTCTTACTCCCCCGTAGAAATGCTCGCCAACGCCGAAAGGTCACAAAAAATTTAAATCTTGTAAAAGACTCAGCTCGACGGGCTGGCTCGGATCGCCGAGCTGGCTCGGATCGCCGAGCTGGCTCGGATCGCCGAGCTGGCTCGGATCGCCGAGTTGAGCTCAATCCATCATGCATTCCCGTGTTCTACTCCATGGAATAACTCGCCTATTTGTAATCACTTGAGAATTCAACATCCTTTAGCTCAACTCGAATCACAACGCGCACTAGAATCCGTTCCAGCTCGGGTCTCATCTCAAAGATCCTTCCATCCACCAACACCACCTCCCCTATATAAGTTATTAGTCCAAGTCTTGCTCCCCCGTAGAAATGCTCGCCGACACGGATAGGTCACGAAAACTTTAAATCTCGTAAAAGACTCAGCTCGACAAGCTAGCTCGAATCCGTGAGCTGGCTCGGATCGACGAGCTGAGCTCAATCCATCATGCATTCCCGTGTTCTACTCCATAGAACAACTCACCTATTTGTATTCACTTGAGAACTCAACATCCTTTAGCTCAGCTCGAATCACAATGGGCACTAGAATCCATTCCATCTCGAGTCTCATCTCAAAGATCCTTACATCCACCAACAACACCTCCCCTATATAAGTTATTAGTCCGAGTCTTGCTCCCACGTAGAAATGCTTGCCGACGCCGATAAGTCACAAAAACTTAAAATCTCGTAAAAGGCTCGGATCGCCAAGCGAGCTGGCTCGGATCACCGAGCGAGCTGACTCGAATCGGCGAGCTGGCACGGTTTGCCGAGCGAGCCGGCTCGGTTTTCCAAGCTGGCTGGCTCGGATCGCCGAGCCGGCTCGGCTCAAATCGGATCGGATCCATCATGCATTCCCGTGTTCTACTCCATAAAACAACTTGCCTATTTGTATTCCTTTGAGAACTCAATATCCTTTAGCTTAGCTCTAATCACAATGCGCACTAGAATTTGTTCCAGCTTGGGTCTCATCTCAAAAATCCTCACATCCACCAACAACACCTCCCCTACGAGGATAAGTTATTAGTCCGAGTCTTTCTCCCCCATACAAATGCTTGCCGACGTCGATAGGTCGCAAAAAATTTAAATCTCGTAAAAGGCTCAACTTGACGAGCTGGCTCGGATCGTCGAGCTGGCTCAGATCGACAAGCTGGATCGGATCAACGAGCTGGCTCGGATCCGCGAGATGAGCTCAATCCATCATGCATTCCTGAGTTCTACTCCATAGAACAACTCGCCTATTCATATTCACTTGAGAACTCAACATCCTTAAGCTCAGCTCGAATCGTCTATGCACGAACCCATGCATAGCATTCAGGTATCAAATGGCATATCCAAAAATATCCGTAGAGAGCTAGCAAATCAATCATAGGCAGCATTGGCATAGATCGAGGTGAACATCATTTGATGCGATTTGACTAGTTACCATTGGGATGCCTTCGTGGCAATAGGGCCGACTTGAAACAAACCAACACAGCTTGATGTGATAGGGGTCATTTCATAATGACTGTTGGATGACTTTGTGGTGGTATGGCTAACTTACAATGGATGGGTGTAGTGTTGATGTGACAAGATCACCTCATACTAGAAATAGAGCTAACACGTCGACTGACTTGAACTGACATGTAAGGGACTCGATCCGAGGTGTAACAAAGGAGTTGTTTGGTGCACTCAGGAGTAGGGTCATGTCAGGGACTTGATTCGAGGAGCATTCATGGGGTTGTGCGACAAGTTGTTAATAGTTTTGGCCTGGGTAAGGTTTAGAGTCAAGTCGAGGTGTCATTCGAGCTGCATGAAGTAGCATGGACTGCTTTGTGCAGAGTGGCATTGGATCTTGTTGGGGACTCGATCCGAGGTGAAATCAACTAGGTATTGGAATGGGAAGTTGGGGACTTTTCCATGGGAGACTTGGAACATGTGCGAGATGGTGGCGTAATGAGCTAGTTCAGAACTATGTTGGACTATGAGATGCATTGGTTGCATGTACGTAGGAGGTCTTCATGACATTGGCTCGTGCAAGCCACAAGTCCTAATCTGGATGCAAGTTCACATCTTGAGGACAACTCATTAGTGGAGAAGTTCTCAAACTCAATTCTTGAGAGGTGTCTTGCTAGCTCAAATCGGTGAGTTGGCTCAGATCGGCTAGCTCAATCAGATTGGCGAGCTGGCTCCGATTGACGAGTTGGGCTCATCTCAGAGGTCGTTACATCCGTAAACAATACCTATCCCGTTATGACCCTAGAGATCTGGGTTACTTTGCCGACTCTAGTGATCCGGTGATCCAAGTCAATCCGGCGAATTGAGTCGATCCGGTGACCCGAGTTGTTCTGGTGATCTAAATTACTTATGTGACTGGAGTAATTCAAGTTGGGGGACTTGACAACTTGGCATGCTGAGCCGAATTCATTGATGAGTTGGCATACTCGTCAGCATAGGTATAGGAATGGGAAGTCATGGACTTTTCCATGAGAGACTTGGAATGAGTTAGCCTAGCTCACTTGTGAGTGGGGTCAAAAGTCACATTTGTTGACCTGAGTTGATCTCGCGACCTGAGCTGATTTGGCTGGCGGCCTGAGTTGGTGTGGTGACCCAAGTTGATCTGGCTAGCGACCTGAGTTGATCCAGCGATCCGACTTCATCCGTCGACCTGACCGAGTTGGTCAGGTGATCTGGTGACCCGACCTGACCTGGTTGGTGAGTCGAGTTGATGTGGCGACCCGAGTTGATCTGGCTGGCGACCCAAAATGATCCCGTGACCTGACCCGATCTGAAGACCTGACCCGACCCAACCCGAGTTGGTCTGGCAATCTGGTGACCCGAGTTGTTCTGGTTGGCGACTCGAGTCGATATGTTGACCCAAGTTGATCCGGTGACCCGACCCAATCCGGAGACCTGACCCGACCAAACTTGACCTAACTTTAGTTAGTCAGGTGATTTGGCGACCCAATATGATCTATATGGATACCTGAGTCGATGTAGGGACCCGAGTAGATTTGGCTGGCGGCCCGAGTCGATCTGACAACCCGTCCTAATCTGGAGACCCGAGTCGATCCGACGACTCGAGTTGATTCGGCAACCCGAGTGGATTTGACGACCTGTGTCGATCTGGTGACCCGAGTTGTTCTGGCGATCTGAGTTACTTATGCAACTCGAGTGATCTGAGCTGGTGGACTTGACAGCTTGGCATATTGGATCGAGGTGATCCAAGATTGAATGAGTTAGCACAGATCGAGGTGAACATCATTTGATGTGATTTAACTTGCGATCTGACTGGTTATCATTGGGATGCCTTCGTGGCAATAGGGCCGACTTGAAATAGAGATCTGAGTCGATCTGACGACTCCAGTGATTCGAGTCGATCTGGCAAGTCTAGCGATCCAAGTTGGCTAGGCAACTTCGTCAATCTAAGTTAGTCAGGTGATCTTGCGACCTGAGTTGATCTGGATGGTGACCCGAGTTGATCCGACTGGCAACCCAAGTTGTTTTGGGGACTCGAGTCGATCCAGAAACCCGAGTTGACTCGGCGATGCGAGTCGATCCAATGATCCGAATTACTTATGCGACTGGAGTAATTCAAGTTGGGGGACTTGACAGCTTGGCATGCTAAGGCGACTTCATTGATGAGTTGGCATACTTGTCAGCATTACTATTGTGCATATTAGATTGAGGTGATCCAAGTTTGAATGAGTTGGCATGGATCGAGGTGGACATCATTTGATGCAGTCTGACTAGTTATTGTTAGACGCAGTGTTGAAATGACCCGGGGTCATTTCATATAACCGCTGGGAGGCTTTCGTGGTAGTAGGGCAAGACCTGCGATGAGAACTTAACAAGGTCGCTGGCGGGGTCGAAACTCGTAGGAAAAAATGGATAAAGGAGGCTCTATACAAGGAAAAGAACAAAATTTTCAAGTTATAAAAAACTTAAATCACTAGAGCCATCCATGGAGTCACGCCTAGCTCGTTGGCGACGGGATCCCGGTGAGCTCGCTCACGAGCAAGATCTCGGACAGGATCCGGTCGAGCTCGTTGGCGATCCTCAGGGCGGGGTCAAAAGTCCTAAAAAAATAGACAAAGGAGGCTTCGTACAATGAAAAGAATGAAAAAACTAGAGTTGAAAAAGAAAACCACTCGTGCCATTCATGGAGTCACACCCAACTTAGTGACCCAAATTGATCGGGTGACCCGACCTAACCCGAGTTGGTTAGGTGATGTGGTGACCCGAGCTGATCTGGCTGACGACCCGAGTCGATGTGGCGACCTGAGTTGATCTGGTTGGCGACAAGAATTGATCTGGCAACCCGACCCGATCTAGAGAACTGACCCAACCCGATCTAGAGACCTGACCCAACCCGACCCGACCCAACTTGGCCTGGCAATCTGGTGACCCGAGTTGATCTGGTTGGTGACCCGAGTCAATTTGTTGACCTGAGTTGATCAGGCTGGCATACTTAGTTGACTTCATTGATGAGTTTGCATACTCGTTAGTATTACTATTATGCATATTAGATTGAGGCGATCCAAGTTTGAATGAGTTAGCCTAGCTCGCTTGCGAGTGGGGTCAAAACTCAAATTTGTTAACCCGAGTTGATCTGGCTGGTGACCCGAGTTGATTTGGTGACCCGAGCTGATTTGGCTGGCGACCTAAGTCGATGTGATGATCTGAGTTGATCTGGCTGGCGACCTGAGTTGATCTGGCGATCTGACTTCATCCGTCGACCTGACTCGAGTTGGTCAGGTGATCTAATGACCTGAGCTGATCTGGTTGGCGAGTCGAGTCGAGTCGATGTAGCAACTCGAGTTGATCTGGCTGGCGAGCTGAAATGATCCCGCGACTTGACCCAATCTGGAGACCTTACCCGACCTGACCTGAGTTGGTCTGGCGACCCAAGTTGATCTGGTTGGTGACTCGAGTCGATGTGTTGACCCGAGTTGATCTGGCTGGAGACCCAATTTGATCTGGTGACCCGACTCGATCCAGAGACCCGACCTAACCTAAGTTAGTCAGGTGATTTGGTGACCTGATTTGATCTATCTGGATACCCGAATCGATCCGATGAACCGAGTCGATCGGACGACCCATCCTGATCTGGAGACCTGAGTCGATCCGGTGACCTGCGTCAATACGGTGACCCGAGTCGATTCGAGGACTCGAGTCGATCCGGTGACCCGAGTCGATCTGGCGACCCGAGTCGATCTGATGACTCGAGTTAATTAGGTGACCCAAGTTGTTTTGGCAATACGAGTTACTTATGCGACTCGAGTGATCCGAGCTAGCAAACTAGACAGCTTGGCATATTGGAATGTGTTAACAACATAAGCTGATGTGTTGACCCGAGTTGATCATGTTAGTGACCCGAGTTGATCTAATTAGCGACCTGAGTTGATCCGGTGACCCGACCTGATCAGGAGACCTAACCCAACCTGACCTAAGTTAGTTAGGTGATTTGGTGACCCGAGCTGATCTATCTGGATACTCGAGTTGATGTGGCAACCTAAGTTGATCTGGCTGGTGACCCGAATTAATCTGGTGACCCGACCTGACCTGAGTTGGTTAGGTGATGTGGCAACCTGAGCTGATCTAGGTGATGACCCAAGTCGATGTGGTGACTTGAGTTAATCTAGCTAGCAACCCGAGTTGATCCAGCGACCTATCGCGATCTAGAGACCCGAGTCAAGCCGGCAACCCGAGTCGACCTAACGACCTGAGTGATCTAAGTTTATTATGGTAGTTGGAGTTACTTATGCGACTCGACTGATCTAAGTTGGAGGACTTGACAACTTGGCATACTGAGATGACTTCATTGATGAGTTTGCATACTCATCAGCATTACTATTGTGCATATTGGATGTGGTGACCTGAGTTGATCTGGCTAGGGACCTGATCTGGCTGGTGACCTAAGTCGATGTGGTGACCTAAGTTGATCTAGCTCAGGACCCGACTTGATCTGGTGACCCGACTTGATCTAGAGACCCCACCTGAGTTGAGTTCATCGAGCGATCTAGGGATCCAAGATGATCTAGCTGACTACCTGAGTCGATGTGGTGTCCCGAGTCGATCTGGCAACTCGAGTTGATCTGGCTGGCGACCCAAGTTGGCTAGGTGATGTGGCAACCTGAGTCAATGTGGCGATCAAGGCTGATTTGGTTGGCGACCTAAGTTGGTCAGGTGATCTGGTGACCAGAGCTGATCTAGCGACCCGAGTTGATCTAGTTGGCGACCCATGTGATGACCTAAGTTGATTTGGCTAGCGACACGAGTTGATCAAGTGACCCGTCCCGATCCAAAGACCTGAGTCGATTCGGCTATGTCAACCCAGCAACCTGAGTTGACTTGATGACCCGAGTCGACCCCGTGACCTGAGTCGACCTAGTGACCCGAGTCACTATGGTGACCTAATTTATTATGGCTATCTGAGTTACTTATGCGACTCGAGTGATCTAAGTTGGGGGACTTGACATACTGAGATGACTTCATTGATGTGTTTGCATACTCATCAACATTACTATTGTGCATATTAGATTTATGCGATCCAAGTTTAAATGAGTTGGCCTAGCTTGATCGTGAGCGAGGTCAAAAGTTGTAAAAAAAATAGACAAAGGAGGCTCCCTACGACAAAAAGAATGAAAAAACCAGAGTTAAAAAAAAATCACTCAGGCCATACATGGAGTCACGCCCTTCTTATTGTCGAGCTAGAAGCGGAGACTTGACTATGATAATACTTGAAGAGGAGTATGGGTCAATCATTCAAAAAGTGGACAGACTCACTGGAGATCTAAGTAGGTCAGGCTATCTAGTGACCTGACCTAATCTGGCTGGTGACCCGAGTCGATGTGGTGACCTGAGTTGATCTGGCTCGGGACCCGACTTGATCTGGTGACTCGACTCGATCTAGAGACCCCACCCGACCTGAGTTCATCGGGCGATCTGGTGATCTGAGATGATCTAGCTAACTACCTGAGTCGATGTCGTGTCCTGAGTTGATCTGGCGAACCGAGTTGGCCAGGTGATGTGGTGACCCAAGCTGATCTGGCTGGCGACCCGAGTCGGTTAGGTGATTTGGCGACCAGAGCAGATTTGGCTAGTGACCCAAGCTGATCTGGTGACCTGAGTTGATCTAATTGGTGACTCATGTGGTGACCCGAGTTGATCAAGTGACCTGTCCTGATCTAGAGACCCGAGTCGATCCAATAACCTGAGTTGACCCGGCGACCCGAGTCAACTTGACGACCCGAGTCAACCCAGCGACCTGCGTCGACCTAGTGACCCGCGTCGACCCAGTGACTCGCGTCGACCCAGTGACCCGTGTCGACCCAGTGACCCGTGTCAAACTGGCGACCCATGTCGAACCGGTGACTCGTGTTGACCTGACAACCCGCATCGACCTGGTGACCCAAGTCAACCCAAGTCGACTCGAGGCCCGAGTTGATCTGGCAACCCAAGTCGACCCGAGTCGACCCGATAACCTGAGTCAACCGAGTCACCTGAGTTGATCTGGCTGGTGACCCGAGTTGGCCAAGTAATGTGGCGACCTGAGTCAATGTGGTGACCCAAGCTGATCTGGCGACCACAGCTGATCTGGCTGGTGACCCAAGCTGATCTGGCGATCCGAGTTGATCTAGTTGGGGACCAGTGTGGTGACCTGAGTTGATCTCGCTAGCTACCTAACTTGATCTAGTTGGTGACCCGTGTGGTGACCGAGTCGACCCAGTGACCTGAGTCAATCGGTTGACCCAGTGACCTGAGTCAACTGAGTCAACCCGATGACAAGAGTCAATCGAGTCGACATGGTGACCTGAGATGACCGAGTCAGTCAGGTGATTGAGTCGACCCAGTGACCTGAATCGATTGAGTCGACCCGAGTCGACCAGGAGACCTTAGTAGACTAGGTCGACCCGTGTCAACCCAAGTCAACTTGAGGCCTGAGTCGATCCAGCAACCCAAGTCGACTCGGTGACCCGAGTCGACCCAGTGACCCAAGTCGACCTGATGACCTGAGTCAACCGAGTCGACCCGGTGACCCGAGTTGACCGAGTCGACCCAATGACCCGAGTCAATCGAGTCGACCCGAGTCGACCCAGCGACTGGGGTTTCTGTGGTGACCTAATTTATTATGGCAGTTGGAGTTACTCATTGGCGACCAGAGCTGATCTAGCAACCCGAGTTGATCTAGTTGGCGACCTAACCTGATCTAGCTGGCGAACTAATTTTGTCAGGTGATTTGGCGACAAGAGTTGATTTGGCTGGTGACCCAAGCTGATATGGTGACCTGAGTAAATCTAGTTGGGGACCCGTGTGGTGACTTGAGTTGATCTCGCTAGAAACTTGAGTTGATCCAATGACCCCTCCTGATCTAGAGGCCCGAGTCAACCCGAGTTGACCCGGTGACCCGAGTCACTCGAGTCGACCCGAGTCAATCGAGTCGACCCAGTGACTTGAGTCAACCGAGTCGACCCAGTGACCCGAATCAACCGAGTCGGTCAAGTGACTGAGTCGACCCGGTGACCTGAGTCGACTGAGTTGACCCAGTCGACCTGGTGACCTGAGTCGACAGAGTTGACCCAGTGACCTGAGTCAACTGAGTCGACCTGGTGACCCGAGTCAACTAAGTCGACCTAAGTCAGTCAGGTGATTAAGTCGACCCGAGTTGACCAAGTGACCCGAGTCAACCGAATCGACCGAGTGACCTGAGTCAACTGAGTCGACCCGATGACCCGAGTCAACTGAGTCGACCTGAGTCAACCGAGTCGACCGAGTCAACGTGGTGACCCGAGTCAACTGAGTCGGTCAGGTGACTAAGTCGACCCGAGTCAACCAGAGTCGACTGAGTCAACCTAGTGACCTGAATCAATTGAGTCGACCCGGTGACCTGAGTTGACTAGGTCGACCCGTGTCAACCCAAGTCGACTCGAGGCTTGAGTCAATCCAGCAACCCAAGTCGACTCGGTGACCCGAGTCGACCCAGTGACCCGATGACCCGAGTCGACCCGGTGACCCGAGTTGACCGAGTCGACCCAATGACCCGAGTCAACTGAGTCGACCCGGTGACCTGAGTCAACCAAGTCGACCCAGCGACCGGGGTTTTTATGGTGGCCTAATTTATTATGGTAGTCAGAGTTACTCACTGGCGACTAGAGCTGATCTAGCACCCCGAGTTGATCTAGTTAGCGACCTAACCTGATCTGGCTGGTGAACTAATTTTGTCAGGTGATCTGGCGATAAGAGCTGATCTGGTTGGTGACCCAAGCTGATATGGTGACTCGAGTAAATCTAGTTGCCGACCCATGTGGTGACCTGAGTTGATCTCGCTAGCGACTTGAGTTGATCCAATGACCCGTCTCGATCTAGAGGCTCGAGTCGAGCCAGCAACCCAAGTCGAGCTAGCAACCCGAGTCAACCGAGTCGACCTGATGACCTGAGCCAACCGAGTCGACTCGGTGACCCGGTGACCTGAATCAACCGAGTCGACCCGGTGACCAGAGTCGACTAAGTCGACCCAGTCGACCTGAGTCAACCGAGTCGACCCAGTGACCTGAGTCGACCCGATGACCCGAGCCAACCGAGTCGACCTAGTGACCCGGTGACCCGAATCAACCGAGTCGACCCGGTGACTAGAGTTGACTAAGTCGACCCAGTCGACCTGAGTCAACCGAGTCGACCCAGTGACCCGAGTCGACCCGATGACCCGAGCCAACCGAGTCGACCAGTGACCCGGTGACCCGAATCAACCAAGTCGACCCGGTGACCAGAGTCGACTGAGTCGACTCGGTGACCCGAGTCAACCGAGTCGATAGAGTTAACCCAGTGACCCGAGTCAACCGTGTCAACCCAATGACCTGAGTTGACATGGTGACCTGAGTCAACCAAGTTGACCTAAGTCAGTAAGGTGACTGAGTCGACCCGAGTCGACTCGGTGACCTGAGTCAACTGAGTCGACCTGGTGACCTAAGTCAACTAAGTCGACCCGGTGACCTGAGTTGACCCAGTGACATGAGTCAACCGAGTCGACCCGATGACTTGAGTCAACCGAGTCGACCCTGTGACCTGAGTCAACCGAGTCGACCCAGCGACCTGAGTCACTGTGGTGACCCAATTTATTATGGCAGTCGAAGTTACTGGCTGGCGACCCGAGTTGATCTAGTTGGTGACATAAGCTGATCTGGCTGGTGACCTAATTTTGTTAGGTGATCTGGTGACCAGAGCTGATCTAGCTGGTGACCCAAGCTGATCTGGCGACCTGAGTTGATCTAGTTGGCGACCCGTGTGGTGACCTGAGTTGATCTAGTTGGCGACCCGTGTGGTGACCTGAGTTGATCTCGCTAGCGACTTGAGTTGACCAAGTGACTCATCCCGATTTAGAGGCCTAAGTCGATCCGGCAACCCAAGTCAACCCGGTGACTTGAGTCAACCGCGTCGACCGAGTCAACCTAGTGACCCGAGTCGATCGAGTCGACTCGATGACCTGAGTCAACTGAGTTGACCCGATGACCTGAGTCAATTGAGTCGACCTGGTGACCCAAGTCAACCGAGTCGACCTAAGTCGACCCGGTGACTTGAGTCAACCGAGTCAACCCGGTGACCTGAGTCAACTGAGTCGACCGAGTTGACCTAGTGACCTAAGTCAACCAAGTCGACCCAGTGACCCGACTCGACCGAGTCGACCCAGCGACCCGAGTCGCTGTGGTGACCCAATTTATTATGGCAGTCAAAGTTATTGGCTAGCGACCAGAGTTGATCTAGCGACCTGAATTGATCTAGTTGGCAACCTAAGCTGATCTGGTTGTCGACCTAATTTTGTGAGGTGATCTAGTGACCAGAGCTAATTTGGCTGTCGACCTAATTTTGTGAGGTGATCTAGCAACCAGAGCTGATCTGGCTGGTGACCCAATCTGATCTGGCGACTCGAGTTGATCTAGTTGGCGACCTGTGTGGTGACCTGAGTTGATCTCGCTAGCGACTTGTGTTGATCTAGTGACCCATCCTGATCTAGAGGCTTGAGTTGATCCAACAACCCAAGTCGATCCGAGTCGACCGAGTCGACTCGATCATCCGAGTCAACCGAGTTGACCCGGTGACCCGAGTCGACCCGGTGACCTGAGTCAATCGAGTCGACCCGGTGACCTGAGTCAACTGAGTCAACCCAGTGACCTGAGTCAACCGAGTCGACCCGAGTCAACTGAGTTGACGCGGTGACCCGAGTCAACCAAGTCGATCGATTCAACCCGGTGATCCGAGTCGACCTGAGTCGACCGAGTCGGTTAGGTGACTGAGTCGACCCGATGACCTAAGTTGACCGAGTCGACCCAGTGACCTGACTCAATTGAGTCGACCCAGTGACCCGAGTCAACTGAGTCGACCCAATGACTCGAGTCAACCGAGTCGACCTGGTGACCCAAGTCAACTGAGTCGACCGAGTTGACCCGATGACCCGAGTCAACTGAGTCGACCCAGTGACCCAAGTCGCTGTGGTGACCTAATTTATTATGGCAGTTAAAGTTACTAGCTGGCGACCAGAGCTGAGCTGGCAACCTGAATTGATCTAGTGGGTGACCTAAGCTGATCTGGCTAGTGACCTAATTTTGTCAGGTCATCTGGAGACCAGAGCTGATCTGGCTGGTGACCCAAGTTGATCTGGTGACTCAAGTTGATCTAGTTGGCGACCCGTGTGGTGACCTGAGTTGATCTTGCTAGCGATTTGAGTTGATCCAGTGACCCGTCCTGATCCAGAGGCCTGAGTCAATCCGGCAACCCAAGTCGACTCGGTGACCCGAGTCTATCGAGTTGACCGAGTGACCTGAGTCAACCGAGTCGACTCGATGACCCGAGTCAACCGAGTCGACTCGATGACCCGAGTCAACCGAGTCGACTGAGTCGACGTGGTGTCCCGAGTCGGTCAGGTGACCGAGTCGACCCGAGTAAACCAGAGTCGACTGAGTTGACCTAGTGACCTGAATCAATTGAGTCAACCTAGTGACCTGAGTCGACTAGGTCGACCCGTGTCAACCCAAGTCGACTCGAGGCCTAAGTTGATTCGGCAACCCAAGTCGACTCGGTGACCCACGTCGACCGAGTCGACCCAGTGACCCGAGTTGACCCGATGACCCGAGTTGACCCGGTGACCCGAGTTGATCAAGTTGACTGAGTTGACTGAGTCGACCCAGCGACCAGGGTTTTTGTGGTGACCCAATTTATTATGGCAGTCGGAGTTACTCACTGGCGACTAGAGCTAATCTAGCGACCTGAGTTGATCTAATTGGTGACCTAACCTGATCTGGTTGGTGAACTAATTTTGTCAGGTGATCTGGTGACAAGAGCTGATCTGGTTGGTGACCCAAGCTGATATGGCGACCTGAGTAAATCTAGTTGGTGATCCGTGTGGTGACCTGAGTTGATCTCGCTAGCGACTTGAGTTGATCCAGTGACCCATCCCGATCCAGAGGCCCGAGTCGAGCCGGCAACCCAACTCGACCTGAGTCAATCGAGTCGACTCGAGTCCACCGAGTCGACCCAGTGACCCGAGTCAACCTGGTCAACTCGATGACCCGAGCCAACCGAGTCGACCCAGTGACCCGGTGACTCGAATCAACTGAGTCGACCCGGTGACCAGAGTTGACTAAGTCGACCCAGCTGACTTGGTGACCTGAGTCGACAGAGTTGACCTAGTGACCTGAGTCAACCGTGTTGACCTGATGACCTAAGTTGACCTGGTGACCCAAGTCAACCAAGTCTACCTAAGTTAGTAAGGTGACTGAGTTGACCCGAGTCGACCTAGTGACCTGAGTCAACCGAGTCGACCTGGTGACTCGAGTCGACCCAGTGACATGAGTCAACTGAGTCGACCCAATGACCTGAGTCAACTGAGTCAACCGAGTCGACCCTATGACCTGAGTCAACCAAGTTGACCTAGCGACCCGAGTCACTATGGTGACCCAATTTATTATGGCAGTCAAAGTTATTGGCTGGCGACCTGAGTTGATCTAGTTGGTGACATAAGCTGATATGGCGACCAGAGCTGATCTAGCTGGTGACCCAAGCTAATCTGGTGACCCAAGTTGATCTAGTTGGCGACCCATGTGGTGACCTGAGTTGATCTCGCTAGTAACTTGAGTTGACCCGATGATCCATCTTGATCTAGAGGCCCGAGTCGATCCGGCAACCCAAGTCGACCTGGTGACCTGAGTCAACCGCGTCGACCGACTCGACCCAGTGACCTGAGTCAACTAAGTTGACCTGATGACTTGAGTCAACTGAGTTGACCCAATGACCGGAGTCAACTGAGTTGACCCGATGACCTGAGTCAACTGAGTTAACACGATGACTCGAGGCAACCAAGTCGACCCAAGTCGACCGAGTCAGTCAGGTGACTGAGTCGACCTAAGTCGACCTAGTGACCTGAGTCGACCGAGTCAACCCGGTGACTCGAGTCAACAGAGTCGACCGAGTCGACCCAGTGACCCGTGTCAACCGAGTTGACCTGGTGACCCGAGTCGATCGAGTCGACCCAGCGACCTGAGTCACTATGGTGACCTAATTTATTATGGCAGTCAGAGTTACTGGCTGGTGACTAGAGCTGATCTGGTGACCTGAATTGATCTAGTTGGCAACCTAAGCTGATTTGGCTGTCGACCTAATTTTGTGAGGTGATCTGGCGACCAGAGCTGATCTGGCTAGTGACCCAATCTGATTTGGTGACCTGAGTTGATCTAGTTGGTGACCCGTGTGGTGACCTGAGTTGATCTCACTAGCGACTTGTGTTGATCTAGTGACCCATCCCAATCTAGAGGCCTGAGTCGATCCGGCAACCCAAGTCGATTCGAGTTGACTCGGTGACCCGAGTCAACCGAGTCGACCCAGTGACCTGAGTCAATTGAGTCAACCCAGTGACCTGAGTCAACCGAGTCGACCCGATGACCCGAGTCAACCGAGTCAACCCGATGACCCGAGTCAACCGAGTCGACGCAGTGACCTGAGTCAACCAAGTCGATGCGGTGACCCAAGTCAACCGAGTCGACCCGGTGACCTGAGTCAACCGAGTTGACCTGAGTCAACCCGACGACCTGAGTCGACCCGATGACCCGACTCGATCGAGTCGACCTGGTGACCTGACTCGACCGAGTCGACCCAATGACCCGAGTCAACCGAGTCGACCCGGTGACCCGAGTCAACTGAGTCGACCGAGTTCACCCGGTGACCTGAGTCAATTGAGTCGACCCAGTGACCCAAGTTGCTAGTGACCTAATTTTGTTAGGTGATCTGGAGACCAGAGTTGATCTGGTTGGTGACCCAAGCTAATCTGGCGACCAGAGTTGATCTAGTTGGTGACCCGTGTGGTGACCTAAGTTGATCTTGCTAGCAACTTGAGTTGATCCAGTAACCCATCCTGATCCAGAGGCCTGAGTCGATCTGGTAACCCAAGTCGACCTGAGTCGACCTGGTGACCCGACTCAACCGAGTCGACCCGATGACCCGAATCAACCAAGTCGACCTGATGACCCGAGTCAACCAAGTCGACCTTGTGACCCGAGTCAACCAAGTCGACCCGAGTCAGTCAGGTGACTGAGTCAACCCGGTGACCTGAGTCGATTAAGTCAACGGAGTCCACCCAATGACCTGAGTCAACTGAGTCGATCGTGTCAACCCAGTAACCTAAGTCAACCCGGTGAATCGAGTCAACTGAGTCGATCGAGTCGACCCGGTGACCTGAGTCAACTGAGTCGACCTGAGTCGACTGAGTCAACCCAGTTACCTGAGTCACTGTGGTGACCTAATTTATTATGGTAGTCAGAGTTACTGGCTGGTGACCTAAGCTAATCTGGCTGGTGACTTAAGTTTGTCAGGTGATCTAGCGACCAGAGTTGATCTGGTTGGTGACCCAAGCTGATCTGGCGATGTGAGTTGATCTAGTTGGCGACCCGTGTGGTGACCTGAGTTGATCTCGCTAGCGACTTGAGTTGATCCAGTGACCCGTACTGATCCAGAGGCCCGAGTCGATCTGACAACCCAAGTCGACCCGGTGACCCGAGTCAACTTGGTGACTCGAGTCGATCCGATGACCTGAGTCAACTGAGTCATCCCGAGTCGACCGAGTCAGTCAGGTGACTGAGTCGACCCGGTGACCTGAGTCAACCAAGTCGACCTGGTGACCCAAGTCCATCGAGTCGACCGAGTCGACCCAGTGACCTGATTCAACCAAGTCGACCTGGTGACCCGAGTCAACCGAGTCGACCTGGTGACCCGAGTCGCTGTGGTGACCCAATTTATTATGGCAGTCAAAGTTTTTGGCTGGCAACCAGAGCTGATCTGGCGACCTGAGTTGATCTAGTTAGCGACCTAAGCTGATCTAGTTGGCGACCTAAGATGAAATGGTTGGTGACCCAGGCTGATCTAGTTAGTGACCTGATTTTGTCAGGTGATCTAGCGACTAGAGCTGATCTAGCTGGTGACCCAAGCTGATCTAGTGACCCGAGTTGATCTAGTTGGTTACCTGTGTGGTGACCTGAGCTGATCTCGCTAGCAACTTGAGTTGATCTAGTGACCCGTGCAATCTAGAGGCCCGAGTAGATCCGACAACCCAAGTCGACTTGAGTCGACCTGAGTCAACCGAGTCAGCTGAGTCGACCTAAGTCACCCTAGTCGACCCGGTGATCCAAGTCAACTGAGTTGACTCAAGTTGACTGCGTCGACCCGAGTCGACCGGGTCGGTCAGGTGACTGACTCGACCTGAGTCGATTTGGCTACCTGAGTCAACTCGGTGACCCGAGTCGATCGAGTCGACCGAGTCGACCAAGTCCACCCAGTGACCTGAGTCACCTTAGTCGACCGAGCGACCAGAGTCGTTGTAGTGACCTAATTTATTATGGCAGTATGAGTTACCGACTAGCGAGCAGAGTTGATCTAGCCACCCGAGATGATCTAGTTTGCGACCTGAGTTGATCTAGTTGGTGACCCGAGTTGATCTGCCTGTTGACCTAATTTTGTCAAGTGATCTAGCGACCAGAGCTGATCAAGCCGAGCGGAACCGAACCGGTCGAGCTCTCCGGGGAGCGGCGGGGCGGGATCGGCGCCGAGCTCGCTCCCGGGCGGGGTCGAAACTCGCGGAAAAAAAATGAACAAAGGAGGCCCCGTACGAGGATAAGAACGAAAAAACCAGAGTTAAATTAAAAAAAAAAAAAAAAAAAAAAAAAAAATTACTTTCGGGTCATACGTGTAGCCACGCCCAGCTCGCCCGCGGACGGGATCCCCATCGAGCTCGTCGAGCCGAGCGGCGCTCGCGGGCGGGGTCCGATCCGAGCGGAACCGAACCGGTCGAGCTCTCCGGGGAGCGGCGGGGCGGGATCGGCGCCGAGCTCGCTCCGGGGCGGGGTCGAAACTCGCGGAAAAAAAATGAACAAAGGAGGCTCCGTACGAGGATAAGAACGAAAAAACCAGAGTTAAAAAAAAAAAAAAAAAAAAAAAAAATACATTCGCGTCATACGTGTAGCCACGCCCAGCTCGCCCGCGGACGGGATCCCCATCGAGCTCGTCGAGCCGAGCGGCGCTCGCGGGCGGGGTCCGATCCGAGCGGAACCGAACCGGTCGAGCTCTCCGGGGAGCGGCGGGGCGGGATCGGCGCCGAGCTCGCTCCCGGGCGGGGTCGAAACTCGCGGAAAAAAAATGAACAAAGGAGGCTCCGTACGAGGATAAGAACGAAAAAACCAGAGTTAAAAAAAAAATTAAAAAAAAAAAATTACATT
>BSBK01014896.1:0-7500 GCA_027943335.1 Chamaecyparis obtusa | reverse complement strand
TCCCGTCTCGACCGACATAGAAAATTCCACAGTGAGAGATCATCCACAAGTGATGTTGGACGGTAAAGAAAACGCCTCGGCACAGCATGAAAACAATTTCCGCGTCTCGACAGATTGAAAATGTCTACGCCTGTCGGATCATTGCAAAACGGATCCTCGGTTCACAGGAGCCTGGGAAGAATATCCCGTACGAAACCCTTTACCCGAAGACATCCGAATCGCAAGTGCTCGCAACAGTCACTGCCCCGAGAGTATGCACCGCGCACGCGACCGAGTAAGGCCACTCAATGACATCCATTTCCCAGGCATATGCCACCTACGCGCTTTTTTGGTGCACCCCGCACGACAACTTCCGTCTCGACAAACATTAACGCTTTCCGCATCCAGAAAGACATGAAATGGCCACGCATGTCGGGTCATTGCAAAACGGATGCTCGGTTCACAGGAGCCTGGGAAGAACATCCCGTACGGAACCCTTTACCCGAAGACACCCGAATCGCACATGCTCGCAACAGTCACTGCCCCGAGAGTATGCACCGTGCACGCGACCGAGTAAGGCCACTCAGAGACATCCATTTCCCAGGCATATGCCACCTACGCACTTCTTTGGTGCACCCCGCACGACAACTCCCGTCTCGACAGCCTTAACGGTTTCCGCATCCAACCAAAAGCCTTGGCCATACTCGTCTGCAAGTTTAACTCCACAGACAGAGAGGACTTTGCCCTGCAAACCAGAGCAAGACGATAGTGCCTCGTAGAAAATGAAGACGAGATGGCCAAGACCGCACTTGTGTACAAGGCAACCAACCTTTCATCGCACTCCGGGCCACGCTAAAAACACTAGGAAAGGCTTAAAGGGTGGAGAGTGGGACAACGATGAAATATGAAAGCAGGACACTCACCTTACGTGCAACGATTCCCAACACTTGTTACTGTCGGAGCTCATGTATCGCAAAGATGGAACGTGCCAAGTGCCAAGGCCCATGGCAAATGCAACTGTCGTAAACTTCGGAACAAGCGCATCTTTCAGTCAAACAAATGACATACACACTGTCGCAATTCTCTACGACACTCGTGCGTGGCAAAATTCAACTAAATATGAAGATGAGAACTTCCAACTGCACAAGGGCTGGGCAGAACTACAAGAAATGCTCACTCCGCAATTTATTATCGCGCCTACCATCTCGGAAAGGGGTACAAGTGCACACGTTCATCCAAGCAAAGAGGATGAAATGGAGTGAAGGGGCAAGATCCAAAAGTTCCGGAGGTACAACTCCGAGAACAATCGAGAGCAATGCCGAATTACATGTCAACTCTGTTACTAGGCAAACAAGTGTTGTACCTGAAGAAATCGACAGTCCTCACAATGGCCCGAGGCCAATGCTCCGACTTAATCAATTTTCTCCAACAAACGCCATGCCACCTTTCACAAAGGGATTTTATCCATCCAAAACCGAATTAATCACTTGCAGCAAAGTGACCCAAGAGCTAGACGGGGGCTGACCCAGTAATTGTCTTCCATGTCACTACAACGAAACATTTGAACGACAACCGCTGTCGAACCCTTTCCAACTTGCACCGTCGAGTGACACAAAAGACACTACCATGGGCATGGGCAGCCCCCGCATAGCAAACGGGTGCCCTAATGCGCCCCTCCAATAGAATCAGTGCTAGTGCTCAAATTTTATATCTGAGCTACCAATCCGTCCAAGCACCAGCACTGATTCTCTTGGAGGGCCGCACCTACCCAAACGACTCAGAAGCTATACGCCGGTCCATTCACAAGAACGGAACTATCTCCGGCCAACTCCCTGTGAAGGCCGCATCTCTCCGTTCCACGCATGCAAGAACCAACGCATAGCTAACGAGTACCCGGATAGGATTCGCGGAAAGTACATAGCAAATCGCTTGTACCAAAGCGAACCGAAAGCTAGACGGGGGCTGACCCGAAGATTGCCTTCCATGTCACTGCGACGACACATTCGAACGACAACCGCTGCCGAACACTTTCCGACTTGCACCGTTGAGTGACCCGAAAGACAGGACTTTGGGCAGCCCCCGCATAGCAATCAGGTGGCTTCATGCCCCTCTAATAGAATCAGTGCTAGTGATCCGATTTTAAATCCGACTTACTCATCCGTCCGCGCACAAGCTCTGATTCTATTAGAGGGGCATGGGGGAGCTTCCGCGAACTACTACTCCCCTATATAAGTTATTAGTCCGGGTCTTTCTCTTCCGTAGAAATTTGAGACGTTGAGAATGGCTCCCAAACAATTCAAATCTTCCAAAAATTCAAGTGAAACGATGAGGAAAAAGCTCACAAAAAAATCAAATCTTCAAAAAATTCAAGTGAAACGAACAGAATAGCTCACAAAAAATTCAGGTCTTCCGAAAAAATCGAAGGGAAACGAAAAGAACAACTAGCAAAACATTCAAATTTTCCAAAACTTCAAGTAAAAGAAAGAACATAGCTCACCAAAAAAATCCATTTCTTCCAAAAACTCAAGTGAATCGAAGAGAGTAGGCTCACAAAAAATTAAAATCTTCCAAAAAAAAATCAAAGGAAACAAAAGAGGAGATCGCAAAAAATTCGAATCTTCCAATGAAACAAAAATGAGAATAGCAAACAAAAAATTCAAATCTTAATGCAGCATGCGACAGAGCAAATCGCTTGTGCCAAGCGACCCGGGAGCTAGACGGGGGCTGACCCAAAAATTGCGTTTCTTGTCAATGCGACGATGCGTTGGAACGACAACCGCTGTCGAACCCTTTCCTACTTGCAACGTCGACTGACACAAAAGACACGATCCTGGACAGGCCCCGCATAGAAAGCGGGTGGCCTAATGCGCCCCTCCAATAGAATCAGCGCTAGTGCTCAGATTTTAAATCCGAGATACCCAGCACTGATTCTCTTGGAGGGGGGCACCTACCCAAACGACTCAAAAGCTATACGCGGCTCCATTCACAAAAACAGAACTATCTCCGGCCAACTCCCTGTGAAGGCCGCATCTCTCCGTTCCGCTCGTGTAAGAGCCAACGCGTAGCTAACGAGTACGTGGATAGGGTTCGCGGAAAGTACATAGCAAATCACTTGTACCAAAGTGACCCGAAAGCTAGACAGGGGCTGACCCGTAGATTGCCTTCCATATCACTGCGACGACGCATTGGAACGACAACCGCTGCCGAACCCTTTCCGACTTGCACCGTCGAGCGACCCGAAAGACAGGACTTTGGGCAGCCCCCGCATAGCAATCAAGTGGCTTCATGCCCCTCTAATAGAATCAGTGCTGGTGATCCCATTTTGAAATCCGACCTACACATCCGTCCGATCACCGGCAATGATTCTATAAGAGGGGTATGGGGGAGCTTCCGCGAACAACACACAACTCCTCCCCTATATAAGTTATTAGTCCGAGTCTTGCTCTTGAGTGGAAATTTAAGCCGAAGAAACTGGCTCCCAAAAAATTCAAATCTTCCAAAAATTCAAGTGAAACGATGACAAAAAGCTCACAAAAAATCAAATCTTCCAAAAATTCAAGTGAAACGAACAGAATAGATCACAAAAAATTCAAGTCTTTCGAAAAAATCTAGGAAAACGAAAAGAATAGCTAGAAAACAAAATTCAAATCTTCCAGAAATTCAAGTAAAACAAAGAACATGGCTCACCAAAATAATTCATCTTCCAAAAATTCGTCATTCTTACCGCAATCCATCATCTTATCCGTCATAACGCGTATCCAACATATCCACGAGGAGGTAACCCAACTCGCTCGCATAGTTCCTCAAGTCAGATAACAATGCATCTAGATGAATCCAAATCGTTTTCGATCGAGACTTAGCAACTAATGTCGCACCCGCCTAGATTGACTTGAGATCCAATCCGCCGACACATATGATAACTAACTGATTCCAATGCAAAGCATCTTGAGCCATTGCGCACTCAAGTATCGGAAGTCGAAGCGACATAGCAAGTAGCTTGTACCAAGTGACCCGGGAGCTAGACGGGGGCTGACCCGAAGATCGCCTTTCTTGTCAATGCGACGATGTGTTGGAACGACAACCGCTGTCGAACCCTTTCCGAAGTGCACCGTCGACTGACCCAAAAGTTACGACCCTGGACAGCCCCCGCATAGCAAGCGGGTGGCCTAATGCGCCCCTCCAATAGAATCAGTGCTAGTGTTCATATTTTAAATCCGAGCTACCAATCCGTCCGAGCACCAGCACTGATTCTCTTGGAGGGGCGCACCTACCCAAACGACTCAAAAGCTATATACGCGGCTCCATTCACAAGAGCAGAACTATTTCCGGCCAACTCCCTGTGAAGGCCGCATCTCTTCGTTCCACGCATGCAAGAGCCAACGCATAGCTAACGAGTACCCGGATAGGGGTTCGCGGAAAGTACATAGCAGATCGCTTGTACCAAAGCAACCCAAAAGCTAGACGGGGGCTGACCCGAAGATCGCCTTCCATGTCACTGCGACGACGCATTGGAACGACAACCGCTGCCGAACCCTTTCCGACTTGCACCGTCGAGCGACCTTCGAAAGACGGGACTTTGAGCAGCCCCCGCATAGCAATCAGGTGGCTTCATGCCCCTCTAATGGAATCAGTGCTGCTGATCGCGTTTTGAAATCTGACCTAATCATCCGTCCGTCTGTCGGATTTCAAAACGGGATCACCAGCACTGATTCTATTAGAGGGGCATGGGGGAGATTCCGCGGACAACACCTCCCCTATATAAGTTATTAGTCCAAGTCTTGCACTTCCGTAGAAATTTGAGCCGACGAGAATATCTCACAAAAATTTCAAATCTTTCAAAAATACGAGTGAAACAAAAAGAATAGATCACAAAAAATTCAGAAATTCCAAAAATTCAATTGAAACGAAGAGAATAGCTCACAAAAAAATCAAGGGAAAAAAAGAGAATAGCTCACAAATAAAATCAAATCTCCCAAAAATGCAAGTGAAACGAAGAGACTACAATCACAAAAAATGCACAACTTCCAAATATTCAATTGAAACGAAGAGAATAGCTCACAAAAAATGCAAGTCTTACAAAAAAATCAAGGGAAACAAAACAGAATAGCTCACAAAAAATTCAAATCTTCCAAAAAAACCAAGTGAAACAAACAGAATAGCTCACAAAAAATTCAAATCTTGCAAACATTCAAGTGAAAACGAAGAGAATAGCTCACAAAAACATTCAAAACTTCCAAAAATTCAAGTGAAAAGAATAAAATAATAGCCCACAAAAAATTCAAGTCTTCCAAAACAAAAACCAAGGAAAAACGAAGAGAATAGCTCACAAAAAATCCAAAACTTCAAGTCAAAACGAAGAGAATTTTACTACCTCGCAACAAACAAAATTCAAATCTCGCAAAAATTCAAGTGAAACGAAGAGACTTAACTCAAAAAATTCAAATCTTCTTGCGACATGCAGACCCAAGAGCTAGACGGGGGCTCGCCCACAGATCGACTTCAGTATCACTATGACGACGCGCTGGAACGACTACCGCTGTCGAACCCTTCTCTGACTTCCGCCATCGAGTGACCCAAAAGACACGACCCAAGGGAGCCCACGCATAAAAATTGGGTGGCTTCATGCCCCTCCAATAGAATCTGTGCTGCTGCTCACATTTTTAAATCCGAGCGGCAAATCCGTCCGAGCACCAACACTCATTCACTTGGAGGGGCACCTATCCAAACGACCGAAAAGCTATACGCGGCTCCATTCGCAAGGCACGGAACTGTTTCAGGCCAACTCCCTGTGAAGGCCGCATCTCTGCGTTCCATGCGTGCTAGAGCCAACACATAGCTAACGAGTACCGGGATAGGTGTTCGCGGAAAGTACATAGCAGATCGCTTGTACCAAAGCAACCCAAGAGCTAGACAGGGGCTGACCCGAAGATCGCCTTCCATGTCGCTGCGACGACGCATTGGAACGACAACCGCTGCCGAACCATTTCCGACTTGCGCCGTCGAGCGACCTGAAAGATGAGACTTTGAGCAGCCCACGCATAGCAATCAGGTGGCTTCATGCCCCTATAATGGAATCAGTGCTGCTGATCCCGTTTTGAAATCCGACCTAATCATCCATCCGTCTGTCGGATTTCAAAACGGGATCACCAGCACTGATTCCATTAGAGGGGCATGGGGGAGCTTCCGCGAACAACACCTCCCCTATATAAGTTATTAGTCCAAGTATTGCACTTCCGTAGAAATTTGAGCCGAAGAGAATATCTCACAAAAATTTCAAATCTCTCAAAAATATAAGTGAAACAAAGAAGAATAGATCACAAAAAATTCAAAACTTCCAAAAATTCAATTGAAACGAAGAGAATAGCTCACAAAAAATGCAAGTCTTGCAAAAAAAATTCAAAGGAAAAGAAGAGAATAGCTCACAAAAAAAATCAAATCTCCCAAAAAATGCATCATGCATAACTTCCAAAAATTCAATTGAAACGAAGAGAATAGCTCACAAAAAATGCAAGTCTTCCAAAAAAATCAAAGGGAAATAAAGAGAATAGCTCACAAAAAATTCAAATCTTCCAAAAAACCAAGTGAAACGAAGAGACTACATCACAAAAAATGCATAACTTCCAAAAATTCAATTGAAACGAAGAGAATAGCTCACAAAAAACGCAAGTCTTCCCAAAAAAAAACAAAAAAAAAAAAAACAAAGGGAAACAAAGAGAATAGCTCACAAAAATTCAAATCTTCCAAAAAAAACCAAGTGAAACAAAGAGAATAGCTCACAAAAATTTCAAATCTTGCAAAAATTCAAGTGAAACGAAAGATAATAGCTCACAAAAAAATTCAGAACTTCCAAAAATTCAAGTCTTCCAAAAAAAAATCAAGGAAAAACGAAGACTTAAACTCACGAAAAATTCAAATCTCCTTGCGGCATGCAGACCCAAGAGCTAGACGGGGGCTCGCCCACAAATCGACTTCAGTATCACTATGATGACGCGCTGGAACGACTACCGTTGTCGAACCCTTCTCCGACTTGCGCCATCGAGTGACCCAAAAGAGGCGACCCAGGGGAGCCCCCGCATAGCAATCGGGTGGCTTCATGCCCCTCCAATAAAATCAGGCATGCTACTCACATTTTAAATCCGAGCCGCAAATCCGTCCGAGCACCAGCACTGATTCACTTGGAGGGGCACCCTATCCAAACGACCCAAAAGCTATACGCGGCTCCTTTCGCACGCACAGAACTGTTTCAAGCCGACTCCCTGTGAAGGCCGCATCTCTCCGTTCCACCCATGCAAGAAACAACGCATAGCTAACGAATACCCGGATAGGGTTTCGCGGAAAGTACAAGCAGATCGCTTGTACCAAAGCAACCCAAAAGCTAGACGGGGGCTGACCCGAAGATCGCCTTCCATGTCACAGCGACGACGCATTGGAACGACAACCGCTGTCGAACCCTTCCCGACTTTGCGTCATCGAGCGACCCGAAAGACGGGACTTTGAGCAGCCCCCGCATAGCAATCAGGT
>BSBK01014895.1:90000-91411 GCA_027943335.1 Chamaecyparis obtusa | reverse complement strand
AACTTTCGGGTCATAAGTGTAGCCACGCCCAGCTCGCCCGCGGACGGGATCCCCATCGAGCTCGTCGAGCCGAGCGGCGCTCGCGGGCGGGGTCCGATCCGAGCGGAACCGAACCGGTCGAGCTCTCCGGGGAGCGGCGGGGCGGGATCGGCGCCGAGCTCGCTCCGGGGCGGGGTCGAAACTCGCGGAAAAAAAATGAACAAAGGAGGCTCCGTACGAGGATAAGAACGAAAAAACCAGAGTTTTAAAAAAAAAAAAAAAAAAAATTACATTCGGGTCATACGTGTAGCCACGCCCAGCTCGCCCGCGGACGGGATCCCCATCGAGCTCGTCGAGCCGAGCGGCGCTCGCGGGCGGGGTCCGATCCGAGCGGAACCGAACCGGTCGAGCTCTCCGGGGAGCGGCGGGGCGGGATCGGCGCCGAGCTCGCTCCCGGGCGGGGTCGAAACTCGCGGAAAAAAAATGAACAAAGGAGGCTCCGTACGAGGATAAGAACGAAAAAACCAGAGTTAAAAAAAAAAAAAAAAAAAAAATTACATTCGGGTCATACGTGTAGCCACGCCCAGCTCGCCCGCGGACGGGATCCCCATCGAGCTCGTCGAGCCGAGCGGCGCTCGCGGGCGGGGTCCGATCCGAGCGGAACCGAACCGGTCGAGCTCTCCGGGGAGCGGCGGGGCGGGATCGGCGCCGAGCTCGCTCCGGGGCGGGGTCGAAACTCGCGGAAAAAAAATGAACAAAGGAGGCTCCGTACGAGGATAAGAACGAAAAAACCAGAGTTCAAAAAAAAAAAAAAAAAAAAAAAATACATTCGCGTCATACGTGTAGCCACGCCCAGCTCGCCCGCGGACGGGATCCCCATCGAGCTCGTCGAGCCGAGCGGCGCTCGCGGGCGGGGTCCGATCCGAGCGGAACCGAACCGGTCGAGCTCTCCGGGGAGCGGCGGGGCGGGATCGGCGCCGAGCTCGCTCCCGGGCGGGGTCGAAACTCGCGGAAAAAAAATGAACAAAGGAGGCTCCGTACGAGGATAAGAACGAAAAAACCAGAGTTAAAAAAAAAATTAAAAAAAAAAAATTACATTCGGGTCATACGTGTAGCCACGCCCAGCTCGCCCGCGGACGGGATCCCCATCGAGCTCGTCGAGCCGAGCGGCGCTCGCGGGCGGGGTCCGATCCGAGCGGAACCGAACCGGTCGAGCTCTCCGGGGAGCGGCGGGGCGGGATCGGCGCCGAGCTCGCTCCCGGGCGGGGTCGAAACTCGCGGGAAAAAAATGAACAAAGGAGGCTCCGTACGAGGATAAGAACGAAAAAACCAGAGTTAAAAAAAAAAAAAAAAAAAAAAAAAAATTACATTCGGGTCATACGTGTAGCCACGCCCAGCTCGCCCGCGGACGGGATCCCCATCGAGCTCGTCG